>VWZO01017652.1:189692-221888 GCA_013396975.1 Bucco capensis
GAGTATATAAGGCAGTCAGATATTTGTTTTGCTCTCAGGGAACCAGCCAGAACTAAAGACAGGCTATGAAAAATCCCCTTCAGATCTCTGAGACTTTATTTTGCTGTTTACTTAAAGTTGGGGTCATCTGCCTGTCTACCTATTCATCTGTCTTATGTAGTTCATACAGCCCTGAGAGAAAAAGTCATCCAGTCTCTCAACTGACAGAAAAAGTCACCAGGAACATTTGTAGTCTGCTCTTCTTAAATTTCTAAAACAACTAGGAAATTTTAATTGAAGTTTGTTTTCATTAAAAAGAGGCAATAGACCCTGTGCATCACTTGAATTTTCAGCAAAATGAAGCTGAGAAAAAAAGAAATGGAACTCATTTGTTTTAAAACATCTCTATGCTCTGGTTTGATTTTGGAAGAAAGAAACACTGGAGGAATTAATTTTGAAACTCACTTTGTCTCAGTGATTTACTGTGATTTACTTGTGTTTATCAAGATGCATCTAACTTGATCTAACACTGAACAGTTAGAAAGGATCTAACCCTGAACACCTCTCCAAAGTGGTCCTAGTTGGTTTTCTGCCGTAACCCCTCAAGCATCTCCAGAAGGTTGAAGTGCCAGGAAAGTTTTCAGAGGGCTCAGAGGACTAAGAGCTGGTGCAGGTAATTCTTTCAGAGTTTTTCCTGACTCTCATAGGGCAGTAGCATTCAGCTCTTGTCAGTGTTACCAGCAGTTGCTCTTTCAGACTCACTGCTTTGCACATTGGCATGAGGAAAAGCTGATGTAGGAGCCTTATCTGCCTGATCTACCACCTCCCAAGTGGACAGCTTAGAAGATTCATCTTTCAAAAGGAAGAGGAAGTGGCTTGACTTCTCTTTTCTGTACACCAATTTAAATCCCATCCTATTTTAAACCCCATCAGAATCAGTGAGCCTTATCTAACACTGGCAGAAAAACAGAGGATGTTGCTTCTCCTCAGGAGAGAGCCTGCATTTATCTTGTCTTTCAAGTGGAGCAATAAAATATGGGAATAGGCTTTAGCTGCTCTGTTTTAATTCTTCTTTTTTTAATCCTTGTTTTCATTTCCAAAACTATTTGGATCTGAGAAGACTTTTTTTTTCTCTCTTTCCACTTCAGTTTTGTTTGTTGGAGCACTGCCTGCTCACCCTATTTGGATGTCAAGAGGCTCTCTATTTTTCCATTTCTGGAATAGTCATCAGAGCTCACTGTTTCTTGTGCAAACCCTCAGAATTTACAGTGTGTTTATTGGCCTCTCACTAGCTGCAGTTGCTCTCTTGTAATATTCTGTTTCAAAGTTTCTGTCAGATACTGTTATGTGGAGGTTGTTCACAAAATGATTCAGTTGTAAGCCTAGGAATTTAAGTGACAGTCTTCCTAAAGGAAGACTAATCAGCTATTTAAAATGTAAGGATTTACAGAACCAGTAAATCTAAGGCATAATTGATGAGGTAATAAATTTTTAACAGCAAAATAGTGTTCAAAAGATACCAGTTGTGCAGGCTGGTGCAGGTGTGTACAGTAAAACACAGCTTCTGTGTGAAAGAGACCACACTTGGGTCCTGATTTTGCCAGTTGTCCTGCACAGATTAAGGGCATGTTTGTGTAAAAGAGCCTTTAAAATCTGGTCAAACAGAGGAGAACCAGTAGCCTGTGATGTATTTTTCATGAGAGGGCAGGTAAGGTAGTTTGACTTTAGGGGTGTTGCAGCTGAAAGGAGAGTGAAGGTTTAAATGCAAGATTGTGGTAGCCAGAGCATGGAGACTGGGAAGGGATGGAGTATTATGAAGACATAAACTAAAGTAAAAATGGCAAGAAAGAAAAATACTGAGGAGAAGATCAACAAACTGCAAAGGAGAAAAATGTATGGCTAGATGACTGAAAGAGTAGCCCATGGCAGGTTTTGTACTAGGGCCCATTGCTGTTTTGCTCAACACCTAAATTGGTTGGTACAGGAAAACCTGGTAATGGAGTTCACAATTGACTCTTTTCCTTTTAAAAGCTATGGAAGATGAAATGTGGAAGGAAGAAGCAAATGGAAAGCTGGAATGTGCTCCATGTATGTGAGAGAGTCCTGGGCCACTGAAGAGTGCAGTGGTGCAGGAGCAGAGGAGAGGAATCTGTATTCTCAGTTTATAAAAGGAAATATCTACCAACCTGGACTTAGAGAATGATTGCAGTTCTCATTTTGCTTCCTCTCTGTCTTCCATGAAAATATACAACTTTGGGGTAGGCTCTTTTGGGATTCTGGCTCAAAAAGGAAAACTGCATCTCTCCCTAGGTTTGAGTGCTACCCTTTCAGCCTAATAAACTGCTTTGTTAAATTAGAATAATCATGTTGCTTTAGACATAGTCTAGTTTTATGCCTAGGCATGAAATGATTCTTTGCTGAAAATCAAGAATGTTTGGGAATCTTTCTCTTCCTGCTGTGGTCCTTGCTGGGTTTTGTCCAGGATATCCTTGGAACTCAGATGTATCATGAGACAGCTTGTGTTATGTGACAGCTGCATACTTCAGAAGAAAATGCTGAAGGAGGTGACTGAATGTGCATGCAGACTTCTGGATGCTCATCATCAGCAATTCCAAACTTCCTTTTTGGGTGCTGATCACTGTAAAGAGGCACAAACAAGACAGATAGCTTTAACCACTAAAAATGCTCCCTTTTCTGTGCAATATCTCTAGACTAGAATTTTGTAAACAGCCAGAGGCAGTTTTGCTTCCAGAGATCTCACAGTTCAGATTTTGGTCCCAACTAGCTATTTCAGGCCAATTTAAGATCTACTGAAAGATGGATTTGTAAGGAAAATGTTGACAAGATCCTGGCCTCTGATATCACTAGTGGGAGCCATGATAATAAGAATGATTTCCTTTAGTAGTCTTCCATCAAATGTTCAAAGCTGTAGCTTTTCCTTTGGTGTATACATCAAAAATGTGGACAATTTTGTTCTCCTAAACTTGGACAGCATGTGTGTTTCCAGCATTTCTGTGGGAATGCAGCACACCCTTTCACACTGTTATTAAAGCCCACCTTTTTGGCTCAAGTGTGTGCCATTGCAAGCACTTCCATTATGCCTTGTCTATCTTGTTCTAGGAAGTTGCAGTCTGCCTATTTGGATTATCCAGGACTTTCTAATTGTTAGGACCATAGATGAGAACTGTGCTTTTCCTCTCAAGCTATTTGCTTTCCTAACCTAGACATTTTAAGTGTTTCCAAGCACTCTCCAGTGCCAGTAATGTTTTGCTGATACTTACGTTGCATGTTGAAGCATAACTGATTTTAGAAATGATTGTAGTGAGCTCTGACATCTGGAAAAAGTTATACTGAAGCCTGGCTATAGTTTAGTTCTTTACCTTTTGGGACAAGCCTCTTGCATTTGATCTGGGTTGCAAAATCTCAAAATCACCTTTGGATGTACATGTGGAAAGAAAGATATAAGGGAAAATGTAGGAGGATGTCACTGTTTCCATTGCTGTATTTCTTGGATTCTGCCCAGCTGGAAGGAAGGCACCCAGTGTAAAGGCTGAGAGGGCTTGTCAGTGCAAGATAAAGCTTTATATCTTAAAATGTGTATCCATGTTCTATAGGCAAACAATTTAGTCCTAAAGCAGTCTTCAATGCCTGAGAGGAAGACTGAGGAAAGATTTGTGCTGACTCACAGTATCCCACACACAGCAAGAAAGTGTTTTCCAAAGGAGCATCTAGCTTTTCTCTGAGCATGAGAAAGGGAAAAGTTACTTACACTCCTCTCAGTTTTACTGAAGGGTTGATGGAAAGGATTGGCCTTGCTAACATGCCTCTCATCCCGACTGGAAGCAGGCAGGGTGGCTGAGGGAGTGGTCTTACTTACATGGAAACTGTTCTACGTCAGAAGAGGAGGCTAGTCCAGCAAAGGTGTGGTTTTATTTACATCCATGCTCTTCCCTTATGATTGGAAGGGATTTGGAAGGTGTGGTCTCATTTCCATCCTGCCTAGACTGTCTTGGACTCATCTGGATTCAACCCTTGCCTGTGGCTGGAAAAGGGAGGAACTGCTACAAGCAGAATAAAAAGGACTGTGTGAAAAAAACCAACCCAAACTACTGTTTTCTGCCTCTGTTTCTTCAGTGTATGCATTCCTGCTGGTATGTATCTGAAAAGGGAAGGCCACGTTCCTGGGGAGAGGGTTTTGGTTCTGTATGTGTATGTGTGTGTATGGTTTGTAAAGCCAAGGTGAACATACAATGTTCTGGCTGTTGGAGGGTGCTAGAGCTGTTTCTAAAGAAAGGGTAGAAAAGCAAGTTCTTACTCATTGCAAATGGTTCCTTTGTTCTTTTCCTTTTCTTTTTTTTTACTTACTTCTTTTCCTTTTGTTTCCCTCTTCAGGTGCATGTATAAGCTTTCAGAGGTGCTGCTGACAGGTCTGGAAGAAGGCCTGTCATTACTGTGTGTGTGTGAGAGCCTTTTGATGTAGTCCCTTGCATCAAAGTGTAAACATGATAGCAGCATTTTACACAATCCCTGAAACAGAATATGCAGAGCACCCAGGAAATGGCTACACTACATGCAGTTGCCATACAATGGTTTCTCCCTTCCTCAACATGTATACAACATATATTCAACTGTAGGGACTGCTGTACCTTATAATCAGGAAGAAATTCAGCTGTTACTTGCCCCTATCTGCATTAACTTTGGGATGCAGATACATTTTTTAGTAGAAAGTGGACTGGGCTAACACCTTGCAGGTGGATCCTGAAGCATCCAGAAAGCTTTCAAGGCACTGGTGAGTTGGTTGGTGTGAATTTACTGTGATCACTCTAGATCTTTTCTATTTTCCTTCTTCCAGCCATGGTTGACTGTGTACCATTTTGGAGTGTTCCAGGCAATAAGACATGCAGAATGCAAAAGAGATGGTTTGCTGATTTCTTTTTCTTTGATCTAAAAAGGAAATGAAAGTATCTTGAGTCTACAACAACTTAATGATAGATCCAGAAGCACTTAGATGAGCATCAGTGTTATTTTCACTGAGAGCAGAGCTATCACGTTGCTTTGTTTGAGGATGGAAAGTGAACAGAGAATCCCTTCAACAAGAAACTCTGATTTGTGACTGTGTCCAGAAGCACTGAATGCTGAAGGAGCTTCCACCAACTGGCTACCCCTGACATGGTTGGGATTGCTTGACTGCAACAAGCTGTTGCTCAGCACAAGATCAAGGCACTTCCAAGAAGAGAGCCTTGAGAGGGGATGTGCAAGTCAAAATCCCTTGCTCTAGATTTTCTCTCTGCTGACTCTGATTATACTGCTGTAAGCTATGGTAAACATCTAGGCATGATAGCCTGAAGACTAACATTTCCAAGCTAGAGTCAGAACTCTTTTCCAAGCATCTCTAAATGACTTTTTAGACATCTGGCAATGATCTATTTCTTCTTTTCCTGCAAAAACTTGGTGAAGCTGGAAGCCTAGCTATCTACCACACTCTGGGTTAGGAAAGTTAATAAAATGTTTCCTCTCTTTTCTATAACCCAGGTAAGCTGAGGTGCCCAAAAATAACTGCATGCCAGTCTACCACAGGAGGAAAAGTGTCTGGCATTGTGTCTCTGGATTGCAGACAGGCAGAAGAGCCAGAAAGTTTGTTGTCAGGATCCCTTGCATGTACTCTGGGGTTGAAATACTTAAGTTCCACATATGTATTGCACAACTTCTGAAGACAACTCCTCCAGATGATGTAAAGCAAGTGAGTGATACATGCTAAAGACACCAATGTAAACACCAATTCTTACACCTGAGGAGCTGACTGATGTAATCTGCTGTCACAGAAGCTCTGTAAGTTAGCCTGGGCTCTGTGCTATGCTGTTCTACTTCTCCAGAGCCAAACTAGGCTGTTTAAACAAGACTTGTGAATCTGTACACTGCCCTGCATTCATGGCTGAGACTCCACTAGGAGCCATATGCCTCATTTTTATAATTGGCATCAGTTCCAAAACACAAGGCTGCTTTATAACATTTTCTGGCTTCCTAATCTTCCTCTCCTCCTTGAACTTTCTTCCTCAGCTTCCCTCCTTCATCCCCAGCACTGAGCTTGAGCAAACACTCTGCTTACATCTATGTGGGCAAATGAAGGTGTCTGCCCTCAGTGACAGCTCTCTGGTGACCATCAAGCAGCCATTCCCTGTGTCCTGAAGGATATGGTAGCCCTTTACTTGGCATCCATACACTAAACCAGATTGTTTCTCCTCTCAGAGGAAAAGATGGCAAACTTATAACTTAAGGTAAAGGGATCCAAGGGAGATAAGAGTGTAAGAAACATTACTGCAGCTCTATATTTGGAATTGGTTGCGTATGTGTGTGGTAACCCAAATGTTGGGTGGACTGCACTTTCCCATTACCATAATTACATTTCCTTTCATAGCTAGGGTTGGGGATGCATCCAGACATTGCAGAACACATCAGTAGATTTAGTGTGGCTTACTCAGTCTCCATTTATCAGACTATGTCCCAATTATGTTACATTTAGGAAACAGAATAATTTTCTGGTTATAGCACACGGAATTTGTGGCATTCTAATCCTAGTCATCCTGCTGTATGACCTTGGAAAAGTTGCTTTACTTCTCTTTGATGGTAAAAAAAATTAACTCGCCTCATGGATGGATTTTAATACCATGCCAAGTTTAAAAAAAATCTGAAGCTAAAGTTAGCCTTCTAAATCCATATTTAGGGGCTAAATGGGGCGACTTGTTTTCCACAGTCCTGAGCACCCTGTAACTGTCTCCCACCAAGGCCAGCTAGAGATTTTGGGTATTCAGCAGTCTGAAATATGAAGTAAAAGAAGAGTGAGCGACAGCAGGCACTTGTGTTGCACATGAAAAGGAGCTCACTTCATGTGGTGAGGTGAGACAGGGACAACAGTCTGTCTTTCCTGGGTGGGAAGATGTGGGTGGGATTAATCTCACTAATTTTACTGTCTAAAAGTGAGGTGTCTGTCTTAAGCTGTTCAAGATCTCTTTAGTGGTCCCTCTTGGTCCAGTGGATGTGGAGCAGCTCTCAGTGGGGACAGATGAGCATCCCCCAATGTGTCATCCTGCTCACCTCTCTGATGAGTTATCCATCCTCCAGGGATACTCAGCTCTATCCACAGAGTAAATTGCTTCACAAAGACAGCTTGCTTGTGCTCTGCTGATTGTAAAGTCAGTGGGTGACTTATGGTGCATTAGTAAGTCCAAGAGTGTGGCAGAGCTGCTCATAGCTGCCAACAGTGAAGTCCCACGACAGGCCTGAGGAGTTTGGTTGTGAAGGCTATGAACAAGTGAAAACAGGAGGATATAGTTGAGTCTTGCAAGGAAAAAGGAAATATGAACTTGACTGTAGTCACTGAAAACCTATTCCGTATTGATGGTGTGGTTTGTTTCCACTGGAGAGCTTTGTTCTTCTGGGCAGTGTTGGAGGAGGAAGATTAATTTTCCCACGGGAGAAATAAGCTTTGAATAAGTCAGCTAAAATGGCTTGTTCTTATGTGCACCACACATTTCTAGGAGAAACAGAAGACGTTTACATGCTCCCTGAGGAGGAACCATGACAAGCAGACAATTACCCAATTCCCCTGGATCCCCAGATTTAAAGAGCCACGTAATGGCTTAATTGAGTTGAGTTGCCGAGAGTGCGGCACTGCGCTGAGCTTCGTGCTGTGAAGTGTGGGATTCCCAGAGGCATCCATCAGGTTTTAAAGAATTGACTTTCCATGCTAATTGACCCAGATGTGCTTGATTTTACCTCACAATCTCCCCTTCATTCAATTACTGTTAAAGAGAAAGGAAAGAGAAAAAAGGACTCCATTTGTCTCACGTACGATATCAAAAGGAAGTCTTCCTAAAGCAGCATTTTCTAGTGCTGAACAAATTGTTCAACTTGAACTGGAGCAAGCATTTATTCCACTTTTGTTTTGGGTTTTTTTTTTTTTGATTTCCCAAATGACTGAGCATGTATTTTGTAAGGACTAGAGGATATTCCTTAAGCCAATTTGCTTGGCAAAGGAAACCTAGGCATCGTGACAGAAGAATGAGAGTGGTACCAATGGATGGATGGTGCCTAACCTGTCTGACCAGGCAGGACTGAGCAGCACAGCATGAGGGGTGAGTGCTTCATGGCTTGGAGGATTTCTGGCCCACCCCAATCATCAATAAATGAAGGGGGGGGGGGAAATAATGGTTTAACTATTTTTATCTTCAAAATGGGAAGGAGCCAAGTTTGAGGAATAGGCTTTGCAATGTGAATTAGCAACTGAACTCCTCCATGTCCCAGGCCAGTAGGCACCTCATTTTGGCAAGCTATGGTCACCTTTTATGTGTATGTAAACACCCCTGGAGCACACAGAGTAATTAGTGTAAGACTGAGGTTCCCAGTGCATTCTGCCTGTGTGCAGGGCCTGGGGTTTTGTTTCTTGTCAGTTCACAAGCCTTAATTCATTTACAAATCAAGTATCTTTGTGTGGTAGGGACTGAGTCCACCTCTCTAGTTACATTCCTGGAATACCACTGGAGGCTTTCTTTGGTAAGGAAGCTGCTCTTTAACTGATTTATGATTTCAAGCTTACTTCAAATAGAGCCAGTGAGAGGCATGTTGAAGAGCTTCTGTATATTCATATTTAAGTAGGTTGTGTACCACTGATCCTAGTTGAGTTCATCTGAGTTTGCAGAGTCGTCAGGGAAGTAGAATTTAGCCCCTGGTGCTTGTGATAAGCCATATTTTGTACCAACCAGTCAAGCTGTGAAACAAAGATATTCAAGGAGTTTCTTTCTTTGTTAAGAGTTTTATGCCATATATGGTCAGTTGTGGGTTTTTCTGTTGCTGTTTTTTTTCTGCTTTGTTTTCTTGTTGTTTTTTTTTTTCCCTTAAGAAGGCTGTCCTCCAAAGTGCTGAATCATATTGCAATCATAGACCTGGTGTTTTTTCAGAAGTTGAGTCACAGCTGAGCTCTCTGCATGTCAAGCTGTGAAGCCACGCGTGGGCTCAGCACTTTGGCAGCCAGTGAGGACAGCTTTTGGCAGTATCCTATTCACAGTCCAGATGTTGGATGCTTCAGCCATAGCATACAGCATGACAGAATAGAACAACAGCATGACTGAAAATTGCTGTTGACTCTGCTTAATTTAAATACCATGGTTTGTACTGTTCTCAATGACCTGGATATTATGAACCAGACAGCTTTGGATCTGTACCCCAACCCACAAGGAAGTCTCACATAACAACCCCACATGCAGTGAGAAACCTCTTCTGGAGCTTTTGCTCTTGCATTCTTGCTGCCAGGGGTCCCTGTGAGAAGCTGTCTCAGTTAGGCCCATTTCTGAAGTTAATTATAGATATAGTCAGGATTAACAAAAACCATAATGATCCTGTGGAACCAGAAATCAAAAAGTGGAAAGAGAATACTTCTGTTGTCTTGGTGTGGAAGAAGGTTCTTGAAGAGGAGGAGAGAAGAGAGGAATAAAAACATGAAGGAACCAAGACAACTTTTTGTTTGCCTTGTTTTGTATTTCAGCAGCTGTGGTAAAGCTGAGTTCCTCAGAGAACATTAACTGAGCAAAATGGCTGGAAGGGGAAGATGAGCCAGACAAAGAGTATCACAAGGGAGAATCACTAAACAATATCACTAGGCAGAAAATTTAACTGGCCAAAGAACATGGAAATGACAAAATATTATAAGAAATGAGAGCTAAAAGGAGGAATGATGAAACTCTCTATGAATGGAGGCCTTGTCTCCCAGGTTCATGAAGGTTCTTCAGCCTTCAGATGGGAGAAAACTAGCTCAGAAATCAAGTCAGAAAACTCTGCCTTCAATGAGTCTGTCAAAACTACCAAAGCAGCTTTTGTGATACTTATTAATTATCATTTCTATCCTATCCAGGGGTCCAGTAAAGAATGAATGAAATCCCTGAAGATCAGCTCAGTAGTTGAGTCATACATTATTTTGCTCCTCTTTTTGACAGAATGACTGGTATGTTGACAGTTTGATACTGTAAAATACAAATATTTTGCTTTTGCACAGTCCCAGGAAGAGGTCACAGAACAATGTATGTAGTAATTCTATGCCAATGAAATATATTCCAGAAGTTTTATTAAAAGAACTGAAAAGAAACTCAAGGAAGGTTTTAAAGAAGAAAGTTTTGTTTCTTGGGAACCAGAACAACTGTAATGGAAGCAGATGATTCCATGGCATACAGGACTCACCACTCAAAACATCCAAGCAGGAAAAGGCTTGCTGTGTTCCTGGAATGATGAGATACACATGAAATGCTTTTAAAATGCTTAAAGTAAAGACATAATCAAACAGATAGCAAAGAAATCTGTAATGCTGGTTTATCTCTGCCTAGATTCTGAGCTGTTAAGTGTCTTAGATCTTGTTAATCTTACTCTGTATTTTCCTTCTTTCCATAGCATAACATTCTCATACCAGAGATATTGGACATCTTGCCTCAACTGTTTGTTAAGAAGCAATTCCTGCAGATTTATGTGTGTGCTTACAGACAGATGCTATTACCTTTTGTCACTGGAGAAGTGAAGTGCTGTCATTATACCTTGTCTCATTTTACAGTGGGCAGGAAAGGCAATGATACTGTTGAAATATGGAGTTCAGAAACAATAGGAACTGGTTACATGGTGTGTGTGTTGTAATTCTAAATCTTCACACACCTCTAGTGAAATCCCCAGAAATACCTTCACTTCTATTTTAGCACAGTGACTGAGAGTGTGGCACCAGGTACAACACAGAATTTAGCAGGAAAATTTGTGTTTCCCTGCTCACTTAACTCCTCTCCCCCTCAATTAACAACCACAGCAACAAGTTGATTTTCTTCCCCAAGGCAAGAAACATCCAGTGTGTATGAAAATGCTTAGCTGCAGAGTTGAATTGAAAAGCCACAGGATTTTTCATCCTAGCAAGAAGAGCTAGTACAAAGCTGAAAGAGGACAATTAAAACTCTTCAGTCTATTGTGTAATACATGAAGAATGTAACATTTCTTAGGGCATATAGTATATCAGTGGTTGCTTTATATACCTACATATATATATCTTGATACGAGATAGTGGTTTTCTCACTGCTAGGTTATAGTACAAAACAATTATTCTTCTATTTACTCCAGAATAGTTGGGATCTTACTCATTTCATGGTTTCAGTTTTGCTTTGTAATTGGTTTGGGTTGCATCCTGAAACCTCCAATTTAATTGATTTATCCCTTCCATTACCAAAACAGTAAGATCTATCATATTTTAACACTTGAACCTGAGAAAACCTTGGTTGTCCCAACCCCTCATGATCACCCAGCAAGATCTTATCAAGCCTCTGAATTTATTTTCCTTGGTGCTTGTGCTCACTAGAAGAAGATTTTGAGTAAGAGCTCCACAGGTTTCTTCAAGAACAAGGTCTAGAGAAATCCAAGAGTGACAAATCAGAGTCACTATAGCACAGAGTGGAAAAATGCTGGCTAGGAAACTAAGGAGAGGAATAAGGAAGGTTAAAAGAGGTTTGTGAGACAGGCATTAACTTTTCTAATCCACTGAGAATGATGAGTGTATTTCCTGGATCTGTGTTCTCCCACCCACGTAGCCAGAAAATAAACTTCACAGATTAATTTCTAGGAGCGTGGAATGGTTTCCAAAGAACGTTATTATCTGGGAAATAGATTCAAAGTACACATTCTGGCTATACTAGACCTAAAGAACTTGTCTGGCAAGCATATGATTTTCTTTTACATTGGTGTTGCAAGAATTAGTTCAAAGACTTTTTTCCTCTGTACTAGTTCTGTTTCTGTAGGCCCTGCAGGAAGATAGTTGTTGGCTGTTTTCCAGTATATTCATGGAAAAATATGCCTTTTCAAGAAAGTGAAATCAAGAGCTTTCTCCTGTCTCCCTCCTAGAATACTTGTCCTGAAGAAGAGGATATAACTTCAAAGGAAAATGAAATGCCTGATTGTAAGTAAGTAATGAAAACTTAGATAAATCTGTAGATGCTGTAACTCTTTGCCATAGCCTTTTCATCTGCCTGCAAAAGCACTGGTTTTGTCTACATTGTTTGTGGATTTTCAGTAGAAGAGTAGGTATAGTATTCTCTATTTTAATGTCAACTGGCAATCATCTTCAGGACAGCATTCCTTAATTACATACTTGAGAGCAGCAAGTCTTTTTTCCATGTAGAAGACACACATTGCATTTGGTTCTCCTGGATTTGTAGGGAGGATGGTTTTCTGGATGGTATTTGTGAAAAGTTTTGAGCCATAAGTACAAATGATTCAAACAACACTGCAAAGAAGGGAAGTCTTATAAAAATGTTCATTTCTATTCAGAGAACCTATTTATCTAGTGGGGATTGCACTATCATTGGACATAGATGAGTATTCCAAGCAGGCTGCAGAGGGCCTGTTTGCAAAGGCCTGCAGGGAAAGGACAAGGGGCAATGGTTTTAAATTGGAGAAGAGTAGATTTAAACTGGACATTAGAAAGAAGTTCCTCCCCACGAGGGTGGTGGAACACTGGCCCAGGTTGCCCAGGGAGGTGGTTGAGTTCCCATCCCTGGAGGCATTGCAGGTGAGGCTTGCCAGGGCTCTGGGCAAGCTGATGTAGTTGGGGATGTCCCTGGCCACTGCAGGGGGGTTGGACTAGATGAGCTCCAGGGGTCCCTTCTAACCCAAACCATTCTAGGATTACCATCAACACTTTCTAGGCACGGATTTACTTTAGGGCCAGGAACCTGTTGTCCATTTCCCCTCCCTTCTCCCCTTACTGCTGCTACAGGAGCACTTACAAGCTCAGATCATGTGAGGCTTGCACTGTTCTCCGACCTAATACCACTTGCAGCTGCATGCAGCCTTTCATGTCTACTTTGGCTTGGACTTGTGAGTCTGCTGGGAAGGAAATCCAGCCACGAGACACTTTAAGTAGCAGTTTGATCTTTGTCAGTGAGATCGACTCAATTTAGACACGTACTGTTGAGAGGTCAGATCTGTACTGGAATATGTTAAGGCTTGTCAGAACATTGTGAGAGGGGAAAGCAGACATTGCAGCCACTGAGGGTTTGATTCCTGCAGAGAGTCTTGTAACTGGGGATGTTTAATAGACCATGGAGAAGTTAAAAGGAAGGATTAGACAACTGATGGGGTCAAGTGCACTAAGTAATCATAAATGCATAGAGTGGTGCTATAATTAAAAATGCTTCTGCACTCTCTTGCTTGGCCTTGGCGTGGGAGCTGTGCCTAGTACAGGCAGAACTTCAGTGCCAAGGGGCTTATACAGTTGATCCAAATTATACAAAAGCTTTAGAACTTATACACAGGGTAAAACTTAAAAAGACAGGGAGAAAATACCTAATTATCCAGATTCTATAATAAACAAATTTAACCACTCAATATTCCAAGGTGAAAGTATTGGTGAGAGCAGTATGGAAGGCAAAACTTTGTAAAAAACAGTTTCAACTCTTATTTTATCGATTTCAAAGAGACTATTTTTAGTGAGTGTTTTTATTAGCATGTTATTTGAAGAGCCTTGATAATGTTTATCAGAAACACTTTGATATGAAATGTCTATAAAAAGCATAAATGACTTCTGTTTTTTAAAATGAAAGGGTGCTTTTGATTGAAATTAAAGTTTCTCATCACTATTTTTGCTATCTCTAGCAAACACACAAGAGTTATGCAATTCCATGAATTGCTTAGAATAATATTTCCAATGCACACTTTGCTAATGGAGTGTTTTCTTACACACCAGGCCAGCATCACATGATGAAATTTGAACTGATGGCTTTAGACTTTGATACTCTTTGATTACTTATTTGGGTGAGACATTAAGCAAGAAGATGAATCTAATATAAAAAATATTGACCTTCTCCTTGAAAACACATTTTCAAACAACTATGAGAGTTGCTGCTCTGTTCTTTGTGATGTGCTTCTTGCTAAGTTCAAGTTCAGGTTTACTTCTATTTTTTAAAGGGCAGGAAGTTGACAAATGCCCTTCTCACAGCAGTGATGGAAATCTAAGAGCCTGAGGTCTGTAAATGCTGGAGAAAAAGAAGGGGCAGGAAAGGGCTGCCTGCTAATAAAACCATTATTCAGAATATGATACTTATGTGACCCAAAATAGCACTTCTGTTTCTCTCATATTGTACTTGTATTTGGCATACAAAAATTCAGCTGTGATCCTAGCTTCCTAAGAATCCTTTTTACATGAGAACAGAAGTGACCTTTCTTCCTTAAATGTCTTGGCCTCTCTTTCTCCTCATGCAAGTTTCAGCTCTGTGCAGTGGAAGAAAGTAGCTTATCCTGACACCCTGAGAAAAGGAAACTGAAGTTAGGACTGGATCTGGAGTTTATGTGAAAACTGGTGGAGCTACAATGGAGCCTGTTTAACAGCAAGAAAACTGAGGAGGATTAACTAACATTGCATTTTTATATCCTTTTTCTTAATACCTTTCTAAACCAAAGGCCAAAGTCAAAATCACTAATAAAGAGACTGCCTTGGACCACAAGTGAAATGCCTCACAAGAGCAGCAGGGGTGGAGAGGGATTGCAGAAGGAGCTGGGGGAGTTGTCTTCCTAGAGCCTTTGCAGGCAATATCTTCAGGTGTTTTGGACAAATATCTGTTAGGCCATTGGTCTAGAGAGAAAGAGAAGGAGGTGAAGGTTTGTTAACACTTGAGAACTCATTTGCCAGATGCCAGGTGTTTTAGGAGGAAGTTCTCAGGTGATTTGTGAAAATCCATAATCCTGCCTTCCTGCATGGATAATAAAGACCTATATTTCTTGCCAGTATGATATGCAGAAAGCATATTCTGTACCTCATGGGCATACCTTCTCTTTGTACCATACATTTTGCACCATGTTGTGTCCAAAGAAAGGCAATGAAGCTGATGAAATGTCTATAGCACAAGTCTTACGAGAAGTAACTGAGGGAGTTGGGGTTGGTTAGTCTGGAGAAGAAGAAGCTCAGAGGAGACCTTCTTACTCTCTACAACTCCCTGAAAGGAGGTTGGAGTGAGGTGAAGGTCAGTCTCTTCTCCCAGGTGACTAGCAATAGGACAAGAGGAAAAGGCCTCAAGTTGTGCCAGGGGAGGTTCAAGGCTAGATAGTTTAGGAACAATGTCTTCTCTGAAAGGGTGGTTAAGGATTGGAACAGGCTGCCCAGGGGACTGGTGGACTGGTGGTGGGTTGCTGTTTGGATTTGGTGATCTTAGAGATCATTTCCAACCTAAGCTATTGTATGAGTCTATGTTTTTGAGACTGGATAAGGCATGAAAGTAAAATCATGAGGTGCTGAATTTCTACCTGGTTCTTAGTAACATAATAAGGAGTCTCACAGGGGATAAATATAAGCTGCTTTGTTACTTATTTTCTCAACTTTTTTTTTGGTATTTTGTCCAGTCTGAACAGTGCAGGTGGGGAAACAGAAAACTGCCTTTCCTCTTAAATTATTTTACATGCCCCTGACAGCACATCTCTTGTGCCTTTTCAGTCCTACACAAACACTTCTGAGCTTGTACAGCACCAAGCACAGCACGGCCTTGCTCCATGAGGATAATTTCAGGCAAATAATTCACAGGAGAGATTTCCTGTGCAAAAGCAGATCCATTCTGCACCAGTGAGGTCCTGCTCACTACTGCCATGAAACTGCTGGGTTGCACTGTGCCCAGTGGGCATGGTGGGGAACAACCTCTGCCAGCACCCTCTACCCTTGGGCTGAACCACCTTTCTTCTTGCAATCAGATGGTACCAAAGAGGCCAGGCCAGGGCACTAGGGAAAGATGGAGCTGCCAGCTTCAGCAGTGGTTCTAAACCCTCTCCTCCCAAGGAATAAAGCTTCCACAGGCTGCTGGAGCGTGGGTGCTGAGAGCTGCTCCTGCGGCAGTGCTGTGCCAGACCACAAGCGCTGGCAGCTGGAGGCAGTCTGCCAGGGACAAGCTGTGCAGCATGAAGCCTTGAGGTAAGAGTTCAAGCAAGGGTTAAAATGGCTGGATGGCTTGCCTGCTAGAAAACAGAGGGTTTTTTCCATAGTCACTTCCCCGTGGTGGATATGTAGTCTCTAGTTACTGGAGGGATTCAGAGCTGGCACTGATGAGCTCTTCAGTATAAGCCTGCCCTGTGTGCTTGGCGCCAAATTCAGACATGTTCAGATCTTCTGGAGGTTTTTGTTTTGTGTTGGATTATATATTTTTTTCTGTATTTCTTTCCATAAGAAAGCAGCTCTATTTTTAGGATTTGGCCCAAATTGTTGAACTCAGTGGTCTGAGTGTTACTGTTGTTGTTTTTCCTCTCTTCAATCAAACTGAAGTGGTTCTGGCTGATCCCAGCTGAGCAGTGCTGCTGCTTCTCTTAAAGTTACACTTGAGGAGTGTATGTGCACGTGGAAAGTTTCTCTTAATATTCCTGGATTAAAATAGGTCTTTTCTTCCTCTAAATCTATACAAGGTGCTTGTAAATGTCTCTATGAAGACTGGGTTTGTGGAACATTGTAAAGGGAGGCTGGCCTAAAATACGTCATTAAAGGGAATGTTACATTTGAACGTTGTCTTCCCAGTCTCTTCTGTTTTCTTTCTTGCTGCAGCTGCACACCATTGTGTTTTAGTATACTGTGTTTGTCTTCAGCCCATATAGATACCAGAACATCCTCTTTTTATCACCTGTGGAAAATCAGGCAGCATAACCCAGCTATGACTATCCCTTCTCCCTACATGTGTATAGAGCCTGCACACAGGCTTTGGTGTGAAGATGGAAAGGTACCTTCCAGTAACTCTTAATACAACACGTGGACCATTGAGGATGGAGATAAAATCTGTGCCAATCCTTAGGATTCCCATTTGCTAGCCAGAGAGTCTCTCTACTAAGTGTTAGACTCAGCAGAACACAGGATGGATTCAGTTCCCTGGAGTCAACCCCTGCCCAGTAGAATCCCAGCATCATAGGGCATCCCTGGAGTCCTGCCTCTCTCGATGCTTTCTGGAGGTAGACTTTTGCACTTACTGAAGAGTGTAAACTTCATGCCTTCCTTCCAGGACTTAAGGGAATCCAAAAGATCCCAGGCTATTTTTTTGGAACAGTTGAGTGCTGTCAGTGAAACCCTCATGGATTGCCAAACCATTTTCAACAGTTTCCAAATGTAACTCTAGCCCTGGGTCTTAAATCTGATGGAAAAAAAGGCATTCACGTGGAGTTTAGCATTTCCAGAAGTATCCTGGGTTCTTTCTGCCCCTGGCTTTGGCTTCTAGAAGTTCCAAAATGTGTGAAGCTCAAAACAAACTTTTTTTCCCCTTGATTTCCATTTTGCTTTCCTTAAATAGTTATGGCATTTTTTTTTTCCGTATATCAGCTTGAAATGAATAGATATTCAAGAAACATTAATTCTCTTGTATTTGTGGGATTATTTTTCACCCTACATTTCCTGCCAACTCCCTATCAATGCAATGTTCACTTAGCAAAGAAACAGAGATGATTAGATGATAAAAAGTATATTTCTCAGAGGAGCAGAGGTGTTAGCTTCAGTTTCCTAGGCAAATCCTTGTAACAAGTAATTACATTCTGCCTCCTGCATTCCTCTGCCACTTCAATTGGGTATGGTGTTCTTCCTATACTTGCATAGCATTACTGACTACTGTTAAATATTTGTTTTTCACCATTCCAGCAGTGCCTTCACTATAGAGACAGTGATCAAAGTAGGCTACTGGATAAATCAAAATTAGTAGCATATTCGCGTGGTATTTACCATCAAAAATACTTGCTGGTCCAAAAATTTAAGCGTAAGACATGTTTTTAACTGTGACTAGGGAGTACAATAACTTGTGACATAAATCAGCAACACAATTTGCTATGCTTGCTTCCAAATGAGGAATGTTTTGGTGGTGGCTTTGGTACAGCAATATAAGAGGAAAACTCTAGAAAAGAGTCTGGTGAAATAAACACTTGAAGTAAAGTCCAAAGCTCAGTGTTTCTAGAGCCATTGTGCTGTCTACTCTTTACTATGGTTCCCAAGCATGGGTCATCTATGGCCACCACCTATGACTCTTGGAGCGCTTCCAGCAGCGCTGTCTCCGGACAATCNTCTTTCTGCTCGCTTTCTCATCCTGCTCACTGGGAGGGCTACATGGGAGGTGCTAAGCACCATTGCTACATGGATTTTCTCAAGGCAAAAGGAGTCTTCTCCTAGCCTAACAAACATGCTGCAGGAAAATATCCCAATATTATTGCACAAAGTTGCATCCCATTCTGGAGCCCCATTACAAGAAAAATCTGGAGGTGCTGCAGTGTGTCCAGAGCAGGGCCATGAGGATGATCAGAGGCTGGAACACCTCTCTTAGGAGGACAGGCTGAGAGAGTTGGGATTATTCAGTCTGGAGAAGAGAAGGCTCCAAGGAGACCTTCTTGTGGCCTTCCAGGATCTGCAGGGGCTACAAGAGGGCTGGGGAAGGACTTGTTAGGATGTCAGGCAGAGATAAGACTAGGGGGAATTGACTGAAGCTTTAGGAGGGGAGATTTAGGTTGAAAGGGTAGATTTAGGAGGAAGTTCTTCCCCATGAGGGTGGTTAGACACTGGAACAGGTTGCCAGAGAGGTGGTGGAAACCCCATCCCTGGCAGTTTTGAAGGCCAAGCTGGATGGGGCTGGGAGCAAGCTGCTCTAGTGGCAGGTGTCCCTGCCCATGACAGGGGAGTTGGAACCAGATGATCTTTAAGGTCCCTTGCAACCCTGACAATTCTATGATTCTATATAGGCAGACCAAGACCACAGCCTCCTTGTGCTTTGCTGAATTCTGATCTTTTCAGTCTACATGAACCATCAGTTACTTTCTGGCTCCCCTTTGACAGACATTTAGAGACATGCCTTATAGTGGAGGTGTTTTTCCAAGAGATTATTCTCCTTTTAAAATACACCTCATTACCATCTCAGATGAGCCAAGGTTTTATTAGAAGTACTGACTATTAGTCGAGACTTGAGAAAGTGAATTGACTTGATAATGGAATGAAAATCTCGATTAAATAAAAAATCCATTTACAAAATGGAGACTAGTGGGGAGGGAGAGGAGAATCAAGTTTAAAATTTAATCCCTCCACGCTCAACAGCCTCATTTACAGGAAGAATACAACAAATCTCTTGTTTTTGGAGCACAAGGGCTTTATACAGGTAAACACGTTGAGAATGTTGCCTGTAGTGTTTGCCCAGCTAGACCATAAAGAATTCTTGTGAGCAGGAGGAGCTGGTGCTCTGCTTTCCTCCTGCATCCATCTGCCCCAGCGTCAAGGAAGGAGACCACTGGAGTGATACTACTGCAGTGAAACCATCCAGCACTTTTATTCCCAGTGCTCTTCCAGTGACAGAAATTACAAGCATATCCTGTTGAGCTTTCTCCCTCTCCTCCCCTCCACTCTTCCACCACTTGGTATGGCTGTAGGGAAATATAAATGGAACAGGAAATTTGACCACGTCCAGGATCAATGTCATTAAAGACACATCTTGTTTGGAGATCTAAATTTATATAACTGCTCTGTTATATAATCTGCTTTTGTTTGTCATCGTGATTTTTATCGAGGTAGTGTCCATTCCCCTGGAACCTTTTTCTTTTTTTTTTTTTCATTTTCAGGAAGGAATGTTTATACCTGTGGGCAAGTGCTAATGGCAGTGAAAGGCTTGCATTCATGGGAACAGCATTTAGTGATTCATGGTTGCCAAGGTAAGCAGCAAAGGCATGCCCTCTGCCACTCCACTGCCTCTAAAAGAAACAGTCTCTAAGGTAACAGGCTAGCACCCCTTCAGGCCAAAAATCTTTAGCTTTTTAGACAGAAAAACACATTAAATAATACCAAGGAAAGCATTTCTTTTTTTTTCTTTTTGTCCAGGCATTTTTTTTTTTCTTTGCAACAGAAAAGGGGCTCAAAGTGTTCTATTTTTGGTCTGGCACAGGAATTTAATTCAGATGCTGCCCAGTGCATTGTGCACTCAACACCCCTTTGACAGTTGAGTTTCAGGGGCACATAGGACTAATGAGCCAAGGCATGAGTGCAGTTGGAGGCTGGCGTCTCCCAGGCCTGGGACTGTTGTTCAAGTGAATAGGCAATTGCCCTGATTAGCTTGGAATTTCTGGTATTATCTGGATGGTTATTTGGCATGAGCCCTTTTTTTTTCCAGGATCAGAGTCAATGTGGGAGATTGAGTCACCTGAAAAGGTCTGCAAGAGGCAGCACTTCCTAAATCCTGAATCTCCAGAAGGATAGGGAGCTGCTGGAGAGAGTCCAGCCCAGGGCCAGCAAGATCCTGAAAGGAGTGGAGCATGTGCCGTAGGAGGACAGGCTGAGAGAGCTGGGTCTCTGCAGCCTGGACAAGAGGAGACTGAGAGGAGACCTCAGCAATGCTTAGAAATATGGGAAGGGTGAGTGTCAGGAGGAGAGAGCCAGGCTCTGCTCCATGGCATCCAATGGTAGGACAAGAGGGAATGGGAGCAAGTTGGACCACAGGAGGTTTAGTATTAAGCTGAGGAGGAACTTGTTTGCAGTTCAGGTGCCAGAGCACTGGCCCAGGCTGCCCAGGAGCCTGTGGAGTCTCCTTGTCTGGAGCCATTGCAGAGCTGCCTGGACACATTGCTGTGTGAGCTGGTCTAGGTGATCCTGCTCTGGCAGGGGGGTTGCACTAGATGATCTTTTTAGGTCCCTTCCAACCCCTAGCATTCTGTGATTCTGTGATTCTGTGATGAGACAAGAGAATGGGCTTCTCTTCTCAACTTCAGCTTGCTTGCAGCCTTTTGCCAAACTCTTTCATCTTACTGTAGCAAAGGGGAGAAGTAGGTGAGTCGTCACATTTTCCCAGCGCAACATTTGAATTAGGAGAAGAAACAACAGCAGAAGGCTGGTTTTAGAACTGAATTCTAACAAAAAGTAAAATTCAACAGCTGGTCACCTGTCTGCTAATGATGGTGTATCAGGCACCCATTGCATGCAGAAGAAAACTTGTGTATGTCATCTGCAGGACATTCATATGACTCTAACACTAGGAGAGTTTGCTGGGTGTGGAGAAAAGGAGAAGAGGCATTTTCTGGAATTTTTTTTTCTAAGTGACTCAACCTATTACAGTGGCTTGACAACTATAAAATGACAATTCATGGACTATAACTGAGTAATACAGGGCTTGCTGGGTGTGATATGTCTTTTTATAGCTGGTGCAGATCCTGGAATTGTAACAAAGGTCTTAGAGCTCTTCATAAGAGGAGAGAGACCTCCTGGAACCCTTTTGCAACTTGTTCAAGAGACTTGATGATGCCATTAATAGGTTTTTACTCTGAAGAGAGGCAGACTGATAAACAGAATCAGAGAATCCTAGAATGGTTTGGGTTGGAAGGGACCTCTGGAGCTCATCTAGTCCAACCCCCCTGCAGTGGCCAGGGACATCCTCAACTACATCAGGTTGCCCAGAGCCCTGGCAAGCCTCACCTGCAATGCCTCCAGGGATGGGAACTCAACCACCTCCCTGGGCAACCTGGGCCAGTGTTCCACCAGCCTTCTGGTGAGGAACTTCTTTCTAATATCCAGTTTAAATCTACTCTTCTCCAATTTAAAACCATTGCCCCTTGTCCTTTCACTGCAGGCCTTTGCAAACAGGCCCTCTGCAGCCTTCTGGTAAGTTCCCTTTAGGTACTGACCTTGCTGTGAGTTCAGGTGTGCAACACATGCCTCACATGTCAGTGAGTCTTTGGGAATAAACCTCACATTGTTGAGACAATTTAGTGCAGGAGGGATAATGATTTACCTGCTTTCAGTGTGACAGAAAGGATACTGCTCTGATTGCATTCAAAGACAAGACACATCACTGACAATTCACTTCTCTGTTTACTTCCACTTAATGTTGTACAGACTAAAGTAATTATGGAATACCTGTGGACTTTCTAAAGGTTCAAAGCATAATAACACAGAAAACATAATTAAGGAAATGAATTAGTTATATAATCCACCCTAGAAACACTCACAATGTGACAATTTATTATTATGCAGAAGATGCTAAGTCAAGGGCAAGCTAAGGAGTATCCAGACACACTTTTTAGGTTCAATCTCTTGTTGTGTCCACATTTTGATGCAGCACACATTCACTTGTTAGGCAAGAGAAGTCTTGCTCCATTTGAGACACAGATTGGCTGCAGCTCAGTAAATAAGAACGAACTTGATATTTGTTCATTCCATGTTTTGCTCTTTATTCACATCTTGGATGCACAAATCAACTTGGATTTTACTTCAGGTAGGATGGAGACATGTAGCTGTCAGAGCAAGTTGTGAGAAATGGCCTGACTTCTGGGCCAGAGTCTGCAGGCTCTTGAGTAGCCAACACAAAACATCTCTCCACTGCCTCAGTCCTGGGGGGTTTGCTGTCCTTCCTGAAGATAATATCCTCTTTCTGCTCTTTCATAAGCTAAGCAGCCCCATGCCTAATTCCAATGGGACTGGATGTTGTAAGCAATAGCTTAGCATGCCTAGCTCATACCCACAGGTCTGAGTTCAGCAGTCACAGCCACTTCCAGCTGAAACATCACCAAGTTGTGCAATGAGTCTGGTCAGGAAAACAAAAGCATTGTCTCTAAGCTCTTGTGTATTCTCAGGAACATCCTTCAGAGCTGTTCATCTTGAGGGAGATATGCAATATGCAAAAGTTCACTTTTAACCATCAGAAAAGAAGTTCTTGTGCTGCTTCAAACAAGAGTAGTTATAGAGAGCACTATTAAAGTCATCTGTGAACTAGCAAATAAGAACAACTATTGACTGAGTGATAAACCCCAGCTTACTTCACTGATCTTAGTGTTAATATTTATATTGACTCCACAAAGTAGTTTAAAATGAAAACTCTACTATGTATCTATAAGTATAAAATATTATTTGATGCCCAAGCTATCACTATTAGCTGAACACTCTGAACTCTTTTATTTGCTTCTTTTCCCAAGGAACCATTATACTTTTACTGTGAAAAGACAGAACCCTGGGAAAACTAAAGGAAGAACTGATTGCTCATGCTTTGACAATGTGGTTTACAAAGCCTGTCTTTCAACAGTTAGAAAATACTTGCATTCCCATCTTAGAAAGATGAAAATATGGAACTGCCATTTGCTTAACAGCTCTTAACTGCAGCTGGAAAATGTATTAGCTTCATCTGACTTAATTACCATCACATTTGTCTCTCTGTCCAATGTCTATTTTTTGATCTGTACTTTTGCAGATCCTAGGCACAGGGCACACATGCATTTCTGTGGCATTTATATTCCAGTGTACACATAAACTGACATCTAGAAGGCTGATCCAAAATTCAACAAGGTCACTAAAGAGATTCCTAGCTAAGCATCAGTCTATCTTCTTGGAACTCTGAGCAGGGCTTTTCCTCCTAATGCATTCCCTGGATTTCAGAGTAGGTACAGGGATTGCATTAATGAGATTCTTTTTCACATTCAGATTTTACTTATCCATTTAGCCAGAATTTGACTGATGATGGAATTTCAAACAATCAGTGTTTTACCCAGCAGCTGGATATTGGAGCTTTTAGAGTATTCTTCCTATAATGTTTAAACTTACCAGGTACCCAAATATTTGTGTCCCAAAATGTTGGCAACTTCCTTTTGGTTTGTGTTTCTTCTTCAGATACAGGTTGGAGAGCTCAAACTCTTATCCAAACCTTATCTCAATGAGTCAAACATTTTGATACTCCTGAATTGGAGAGGAAGTGATTTGAATAGATAACTATAATAGATAACTATAATAGATAAATATTTTAGAGGTGATCATACAGGAGCCAGAAAGAAAGTTACTTTATTTTCAAACTAAGAAACAGCTTATTGACCTGGCAGCTAAAACCACCAGCATCCTTTTGCCTTTATACTGAGGAAAAGTGATGGGAAGTCACTGAAAAGACAGTAAACATGAACCATACTTAAATGCCAACCTAGCTTTAAATAGTGTTTTGACAACACACAGAAAACTGTTTATTTTGAGCCTTACTGGACTTCTGCAGGAGTTGATGCAAATACAATGAAAATTGTAATGTTTACACAACCTATAAATAAAACAGTAAAGAAACCCAAGTCCCACCAGGATCACAAGTCAAAAAGGAGTAAAAAAGCCCAAGATCATTAAGATACAGATTGGTGAATTTATTTTTGCCTTGATAAACAATGAAGTCATTGATATACACATATCTACAAATCTATATATATATATATATAAACATGCAAAACTCAGAGAAAATGAAAATGTTTATCAAGGCTCATTTCCCAAAATACTACTTACCAGAAGCAGTTGAAGGTTTAGCAGAAAGGAATTGGTTTCTTATTTTTTTTTAAGAGAGCAAGTGAGATCCTAGAAAGACACTAAGGACACTCAGGTAACATTTTCTAGAGGTAAAATTAATCACAAAATACATCCTAATGGAGAAAAAAACAAAGCCTGATATGATGTGTGTTAAATTGTCCACATCTATACATGCATGCTTAAACATACTTACCCAAAATACAATATCTTCCCTCATTATCACATAGAGTAGAAAGATAACTTGATCAATTGAGGTGGAATCAACCTCAAGTGTTTGAGGGGGCAGAAGGAATGATGTAGTGTGGCTCTGAAACATCCTCAGGATTATTTTTGGACAGTTTATCCAAAATTAATGGAAATGCCTCTTGGTTCTTTGAGTTCAAAGCAAAAGTCACTTTCTCTTCCTCAGAATCTACTACTCATAACTTTCTAATCTTCAAAGTCAATTGCAGCTGATGTAGAGGTAATGCAATAAGCTGCCTTAACCTCATTTCCATAGGCACAGTATTAACTAAAGTCTATTTTTCTTGCAGACATACTAATGATGTAGAAATAATCTATTTTTGGTGAAATACACTGGTGGAGAAATCACCAGACATATAGATAGAGCAAGGCTTGAAAAATGAAGATCATTTTACTAGAATTAAAAAAGAAGTCTGCTCTGGGATTTGAGGAAGCTAAAGTTAATGACCCAGAATCCTTAAAAGTTACTTCCACTTCCCCTAGTGCTGGCAGAGGTTCCACACAGGATCCTGCACCCTCAGTTTCCCCACTACAGGGAATCACTGAGCCAACACTGAACTGCACTGAATCATTCCCCCCAGTTTCACACAGAGGACACCATCTCTGGTGTTGGGGTAATGATGGTTTTGTTCACCTAGATGTTAGTTGGGGACTGTGGCTGCTGATGTTCTTGGAACCACTTGATCCCTATGTGTGTGTGTATGGCTAGGCTTCGCGAATNATGTGGATGACTTAGAATAATGAAGCCCCTTAGAATCACAGAACAGTTCCAGCTGGAAGACACCTTGAAGGTCGTGTAATACCACCAGTGAAATGCAGAAGATGATGATAAGCTCTCTAATTAGTTAGAATCATTTGGCTTAGGAAGCTTACAAAGTGCTTGCCAGGTTTTTTAAATCCTTATCAGTAACTTTTCTAATATCAGCATGGAAAACTCTTCCCCATTCAAGAAGGATTTTTGTTTTCTCAGCATTATCAGCAGACACCTACTCCTGAGTGAGTGCTTAGGCTTTACACCTTAGTTGATGATAAGTGACTTCCAAAAGCCTTGTGTGACTGCCTGCTTCCACTTGCACTGCAGTCAGGGGAGACTTTTTAATGGGTCCTGTCCAAGGATGATTTAAAAACCCTCCAGAAACTCCTTCCTGGGCACTGTTTCTCCAAATAAGTTCTTTGCACAAACCCCCAATAACTTTCTTATGAATTGGATTCTTTGGCTCAGGTCAAGTAAAGGTGAAAATCAACAGGACTTTTGTTGAGCATCAAGTTAGGCCCCTGAAGTTTTATGAAGAGTCAAACCAAAACTAATGTGGCCTGCCAGAGCATTGCTCCTGAAGTGTCAATCCCCTCTCACCCAGCAGATAGATAGAGAAACCTAGATCTTCAACCTGCTTGCACAGTAGTGGCTGAGACTGGAATGACCACACTGGGATAAACCAAAATCTAACAGGAGGAAGTCTTTGTTATACCAAGTTCTAATCAACTCTTTTATGAGGTTGTGGAAAAAAGTTATTAACAATCCCATGACTTTTCTTCTTTGTGATGTTAAGAAGGAATGGAGCAGATGCAGCTCCTCTCTCTTCTGAATTACCTAATCATTTGGAGACTTGCAGGAATTGTGCAGAGAGGGATGTGCTCAGCTGTCATTTGCATGACTACTTATGGCTTATTAGGAAGGTGAGCTGAGAGAGCTAGGAGTTAGCTAGAAATGCCAAAGGCTGTGGATATGTCCATACTGTAACTCAGGTGCTCAGCCTGTTCTCAGGCTCCCTAATCTCTATTACTTTTCTTCCATGAGTACCAGAGCCTTGGGCTACCCTTTGGAATAAATTTAGTCTTCTCTGAGACGAAATCCACCAATTATTCTGGGGATAATTTACTCCCATAAAACACTAGTTTAACTTGTTCAGCTCTATGCAGTTCTCTTATGTTATTCTAGCAAACTCATGCCCTCAGGTATCCTTACACAGACTCATACCAAGTCTCATGGTGTCCACTAATTTGACATCATGCTCTAAAGGCAATGCTGCAGCAGTTCTGGAAGGTCACAACATAAAATAATTATGTCTTAGGTCCACAAAGGTTTCCTGTGGGCTCCAGAGGAGACAACAGATGAATTGCTGTACACTATACCCTTGAGCAGTATGGATGCAAGTCACCCCATGCTACCTGGTGTAGGATTGCTCCCTGGGGGGAAGTCTGTTGCAAAGAGATAAAATAGAGAGTTCCTAAAACAGGCAAGATTTAAGAGGTATTTTTAAGGATACTCAGAAGAATGAGAGGAGAAAAATAACATTTACAATCCATTCAGACAATAAAAGGGATGATGGATGAAAAGCATGCTAGCTGGATAAAAGAAGCTCATTCTACTTCTGCCAACACTTCATTGTAATGTGCCTCAGCCAAGCCCCAAATAGTGATTTGATCTACCATAATTCCTGCATTCAATTGCCAGTGAAATACATTTATTGCTGGTGGTTAGCATCCAGCCTTTGAAATGGTGCACTGAGTGCCTCAGCTTTATATTATTTAGTCAGAAAAAGTAATAAATTAACTTTGTTTTGCAAGCATTTTAACAAACTGAGAAAGGCTCTTTTTATTTTGCTGTCCAGAAGATGGGTGAGTCCCTTGCAGAATTTCTGGCATCCAAAGCCCAAGAGCTAAATGCAGTATCTTTTCTTCTGAAGCAGAGTGATATCCACTGAAGGTTCAGCCTTCCTTCCTTCCCTGTATCCCAAATCTCTGGAGAAAGAAGAGGCAGAATGGCTTGTCAAACCAACACATGGCTTTGCTCCAGAGACACTATAGCAAGGATTGTGCCTTTCTGGCAGGAAACAAGGAACAGTTTTTCTTTTTGCTCTTGGACCTTCACTTCAGAAAAAGACTAGGATCTAGGAGATGAAAGATCTCAGAGCCCAGAGCTGCTGTGGCTAACACACAGCAGAACCTTCTGAGCATACCCACCACCATCTGGGATATGCCACCAACAAAAGGAAGCAGTCACTCACAAGCCTGGACATGAAGTCTTGAAGTAACAGAGATTGGCTTGAACAGATTTGGGGGGTATAGAATCATAGAATCATAGAACAGTTAGAGCTGGAAGAGACCTTGAAGATCATTGAGTCCAGCCTTTGTCCTAGCCCTAGCAACATGCTAAATGATGCCTCCCAATGCAACATCCACCTGGCTCTTAAACACCTCCAGGGATGGGGACTCAAGCACCTCCCTGGGCAGCCTGTTCCAATGGCTGACAAACATTTCAGGAAAGAAATTCCTTTTAATATCTAATCTGAACCTCCCTTGGCACAATTTCCATCCATTTCCCCTTGTCCTGTCACTCTCCACTAGGGAGAACAGACCAGTCCCTGCCTCTCTACAACCTCCCTTCAGGTAGTTAGAGAGAGCCAGGAGGTCTCCCCTCAATCTCCTCTTTTCCAGCCTAAACAGGCCCAGATCCCTCAGTCTTTCCTCCTCAGGCTTATGTTCTAAGCCCTTTAGCAGCTTGGGAGCCTCTGTCCCCTCTCCAGCACCTCCATGTCCCTCTTGGAGTGAGGGGCCCAAAACTGGATGCAGTACTGGAGGTGAAGCCTCCCCAAAGCTGAGGAAAGGAGCATGATCACCTCCCTGCTCCTGCTGACTATTTTATTGACCTCTGGAATTTCTTGACATAGAAGTATTAAATTTAAGGATTTGTTGCACATACAGAAGAAATCACATAGAATCATTTAGATTGGAAAAGACCTCTAAGATCATCAAGTCCAACTGTTGACCCAATACACCCATACCCACTAAACCATGTCACCAAGGTTTTTGAACACCTCCAGGGGTAGTGAGTCCACTACTTCCCTGGGTAGCCTATTCCAATATTTAACCACTCTTTTAGTTAACAATTTTTTCCTAATAGCTAATGCATTTATACTAAACTAAACGTGGGTAGAGCCCTCCCTAAATCTTGGTTCACAAAGCCTAGCCATGAGTATACTAAACTTTAAAACTGAGGCTATTAACATAAACACTTTGACCTCTTGAGGAAAAGCTGGGCAAAATGGAGTGGTATTTTTACACCACTTCACCTCTAGGACACCACAGGAAAAGAGCCACAGCCTCAGGCTTCTTCTTGGTGCATTCCCTCCACTTAAAAGCTTGGATAGTTTTTTATATTGGGCAATATCAAAATGCTGGGACAGCAGAAAAAGAAAAGCCTCAATCTGTTCCAAAGGCTCTTATAGTCTTGAGTACTAAAGTAAATAGGGTTCCTAAATAGCAGCAAATAGTTCTAATGATAATAAAACCAGTTCTATAGGCATTCCCTGGCTTGGTTTTAATTGAAGAAAGAAATCTTAATTTATGTGGGCAATTCTATTTTAAAATGCTTTGTTCAACAAAGCTTTTCTTCTTGTTTGGAGAGCCATTTCCCTTGCAGAGTGCATGCATAAACACAGAAGTGTATTTGGTCCACCAAAGATCTGTGAACTGGTCTTCTTTTATTTTGTTTTTGATTTATTTTTGCTTTACTTAAGGTCAATTAATTTTAATTTGGTTTTAGCTCTCTTTTGGAGAAAGTAAGTAGAGTTAAAACATGCCTAAGTTCATTCAGTGATCAGGGGACACTCTGCAGGGCCATTGCTTTCCTTGTGCCCTCTTCCTCACCTTTCCTGAGCACAGACTGTGGCACATGCTGAAGGAGAAGTCTCCATCCACCACTTTCTTGATATAAAAGCAGCTTCACCTCCACCCAGCCTCTTCCCTTCCCTCAGTGACCATGAAAACACAACATCCATCTTTCCCCCTCTCTCTCTCACCATGTCTTTGGACTTTCAGCCAGGTAAGAGTATGCATGAGCTATAAATTGAAGAGAAATATACAGCTGGGTAAATAAAGTGAGAAGGAAAGGAGAAAAAGGGAAATGTGTTTTTTATCACAGAGTTTAAAAAACAGACTTGGCACACAAGGGGAAAAAACAAAACAGGAAACAAGGTTCTACATATAAATTAAACTTTTTCACCCTGAGCCTTTTTAGATAGCCCAGGAGTAATAAGAATGTGTGTTTCTTGGACAGGCAAAGCAAGCATTCCAACACTAAATGGCTTCCTGTTCAACACGTTCAAAGCCAGAGACTGTTTTTGGGGGTTGGTTAGAAATATGTGTGAAGTATGCATTTTTACTTCAGGCCAAATCAAATGTTTTCAATCTCCTCCCCATCCCCTCCCCCACCAAAAAAAAACAACCCAATCAACCATACCCCCCCAAAAAATCCAAACCAAAAATGTGACCAAAGTTTTCTCCTTCACTGAGGAATTTTAACCTTTAAGTTAATCTGCAAACATCTCCACTTCCCAGTACAGATCCTTAAAAAGGAGCTGGTCAATGTCATTCTGCACTATAATGAGTAGATACACACAAGAGCTCAAGAACTTAGCCCCACACAAAGAGAGGGAAACATTAAATATTTAAGGATGTGAAGTGTGTTAAGACATTTTCCCCCATTGATGTCAAACCTATAACTCACAAGTTATCTGTTTTCCTCTTCTGCCTCATCAGCCTTAAAGGCCATTTGGTACTACATGTTCTTTGCAGATAGATCTTTAAAGGGTTTTTTGGTTTGTTTGTTTTTTAGGTTTACAAGATTTGATCACATGGTCAAAAGTGGAAATAACACACATGGGAAAAAAGCGTGGAACACCACGTGCCATGGACACACCAAGGTGAGGAGGTTTTCCAGCTCCTCACCAAAGCCACAGGGTACTTTCTGCAAAAAATAATCCCCAAAATATATCCTTTTTTTCTTTTACAGCTAGTGGGAATAATTACCTCTAACTACCTTGTGCCTCAGTTGGTTGCTTTCAGTATAATTTCAGAATTCTCATCAATTACTGCTTCTAGTAACATTTTTTTCTCCCAACTCCAAACAAATAGAAGCCATGTAAGTGGTAGGTAACTATTTTCTGTTAATACTTTCTTCATGCCAAGTGTTCTTGAGCAAACTCAGGATCCAAACACTGTTCTGTTTCAATATTTGAAGAATGCTATGCAGTGAGTACAGTGCAGGATGGTATGTTGCTGTGAGACATTGGTCTTCTCTGTTGCTGTTGTGCCACCTTGAATGAACCAAGTTGCATACTTTGTTTTGGTTCTTTCTACCTAATTTTTACCAAAAGAAACATATTTCTAAGCATTCCTGAGGTCTCCTCTCAGTCTCCTCTTGTCCAGGCTGCAGAGACCCAGCTCTCTCAGCCTGTCCTCCTAGGGCACATGCTCCACTCCTTTCAGGATCTTGCTGGCCCTGTGCTGGACTCTCTCCAGCAGCTCCCTATCCTTCTGGAGCTGAGGGCCCCAGAACTTAATATGTGAAGGGTGAGTGTCAGGAGGAGAGAGCCAGGCTCTGCTCAATGGCATCCAATGGTAGGACAAGAGGNCCCATGTCTCTAGCCTGTCCAGGTCACTCTGGATGGCAGCACAGCTCCTGGTGTGCCAGCCACTGCTCCAAGCTTGGGATCATCTGCAAACTTGCTGAGGGAACACTCTACCCCTTCATCCAGATCATAAAATTGAGTTTTGAAATGCATTCTTGTACTTGGGACAAGGTGCAAACTAGTCATCTGCAAAATACCAAGAAGACACACACGGATTTTATGAGTGACTTGGAAGGAAGAGAGGGAAGGAAGGAAAAGAAAGGAATGAAAGAAAAGAAAGAAAAAGAAGGAGAAGAAAGGAAGGAATGAAGGAAACAAACAAAGATCATTAAGAACAGAAATCCAACTAAATATGGAAAAGAAAACCAATGCAAAAGAAAGATTTCAGGGATAATTTATGGTGGTTTAAATCCCTGTTTCTTTTGCCAGGTAGAGAAATCTTAGTCCTGTTACATGATCCTAACATCTTTCCAACTGCTTCAGTGAATCATTGCCATTACCAATATGGGCAGAAATTTACTATATCAGCTTCCCAGACACTGAACACAGTGTTGGCAGAGCTGACAGATATTATTGCAGTGAGTCAGATAGGGTGTTCTTTTTTATCTCCAAGGCACACAGCAGCAGCTCCAGCCACATTGCCACTGCAGCTGCTGCTGAGAGCTGGGCAGCCAACGTGATAAGAGTGGGGTTGCTGATCAGTGGTACATGTGGAAGTCATCCCAGCAGTTAATGAGATTGTTATTGACATCCTGGCATGCTTCCTTGAGGTCATGTCAGTCATATTCAGGAATCTAGAAAAAAAACCCCAACCAATAATACTATAGCTGTAATTATAATGATACATAGCAGCATCATTATCTCAGTTGATAAGATTTGTATTGAAACTATCTTTTTTTCAATCTCACAATGGCTCTGTGTCACCTTCACTGGAGTTTTGTTCCTGTGGCATTATTTGCCAAGGGGAATGTCACTATTTTTCCTTGCTTACTTTTCATAGAATCCTAGAATGGTTTGGGTTGGAAGGGACCTCTGGAGGTCATCTGGTCCAACCCCCCTGCAGTGGCCAGGGACATCCCCTGGCAGAGCCCTGGCAAGCCTCACCTGGAATGCCCCCTGGGCAACCTGGGCCAGTGTTCCACCACCCTCAGGGGGAGCAACTTTTTCCAGATATCCAATCTAAATCTACTCTTCTCCAGTTTAAACCATTGCCCCTTGTCCTTTCACTGCAGGCCTTTGCAAACAGGCCCTCTGCAGCCT
>VWZO01017652.1:224788-289960 GCA_013396975.1 Bucco capensis
GAGGGTGGTGGACCACTGGCCCAGGTTGCCCAGGGAGGTGGTTGAGTTGCCATCCCTGGAGGCATTGCAGGTGAGGCTTGCCAGGGCTCTGGGCAAGCTGATGTAGTTGGGGATGTCCCTGGCCACTGCAGGGGGGTTGGACTAGATGAGCTCCAGAGGTCCCTTCCAACCCAAACCATTCTAGGATTCTATAGGTTTCTATAGGTGACTCCAGCACCTCCCTGGGCAGCCTGGGCCAATGCTTATTAGTCCTCACTGCTGAGCAGAAATCTGAGGTGACAGTGAGAATCTGGTCCCTCTTGCTGTTGCTTGCTTTTGGCCTTTCTGAGGACACAAGCTATTCAAAGGGAATATGTGCCCCGTGGCCTGAAATAGCTTCTCTGTTACTGGGCCCCAGAGGCAAAAAGGGATGACATAAAAAGTGTGTTATAAAAAGAATGAAATATTGATCTGTTCCCACAGTGAATGGGTGTGAATGGGCTCAAAGTGCTGTGCTGTTACTTTTGTGGCTCTCTCAGGAGAGATCACTGTTTATAAAAACAAACAAATAAACAAAGAGCTAATTAAGAGTCTTGCAAATCTAGTCATCTCTGAGATTCAGGCATCTGGATGCCAGCTAGTTCTATACCAGGGATGCAGTGACCAGTTCTGATTTTAGGCAGTATTTTATACTTTGATGGGGACTTAGGGTTGGATTTATCCTGCCTTTCCTAGTACTTAAGAAGTTACTTAATCTAACAGTACAGTTGTCCAGTCTCTGGGGTGTCTGCTTTGAGATGTCCTTGAAGAGTTTCTTAATCATCTGGCTTTTGGAAAACTTGTTTTCCACAGCTTCTGTTAAAGAGGAAACTTTATGCAATGAGGAATCCAGCACTCACTGGGCCAGGAAGACAGGGAGAGGGAGTGTGACACTTAAGGGCTAGCAGGTTGCAGGGCAGTTTCTACGTTTCACCCAATGCTTGCATTTCTTTGGGCATCTGCTGAAAACTTGAGGAAAGCAGGTAGCAAGTCTCAGTCTGTCACATCTGACTGGCTCTAGGCAGCTGTGAGTGATGGAGTGCAGGTGGTTTAGTGCTCAAGTCCCAGGTGCCCAGCTCTGTTGAGGCTTAGTACAAAGGAAATTGGAGAGCTAAGCTTTTGTGCAGAGCCAGAAAAATTGAATCTTGCAATACCTATCCTTCAAGAACTTAGCTCTGCTTTTGGATCTGATGTCCAGTCTGATCCACAGATGATGCTACATGTGCCCTGCACCTTACTCTGTACCTGCATCTCTTCCTCTCATCCCAAGCCTTGTCACCCCTGCTCCCTTACAGGATTATTTTTATTTTGACCTATGACCTTTAGCAAGCAAGTATTTTTGGCTGGGTTGAGTTCTGTGTAAAACCAGATTTTGCTTTTGGAACAAAACTAACAGAAGAGAATCTGTAATTCTCTCTCATGTCTCTTCCCTTGAAGTGGACACTTGAAGGATAAAATGTCCACAGGTACCAAAAAGAGTTTTGTTACTGGGGGCACTGACATGGAATCAACACTTCTGCATAGCATTCATGCTCTTCAAATCACTCCTCATTAGTACTGTTTATTCTAAACTGAACACACAGTTATAAATGGAGAGCATACCACTAACATCTATTAATACTGGGTCAGATCCTATCCCACTCACTACATCCAAAAAGTGCTCACTTGCACCAGCAAGTTCCATTTAAGTTAATGGTGCTTTAAGTCCTTTTTTGGCCCACATTTAGGGATGCAACAAGAGTTTTTACAGTGTTTGTAAGATGACAAAAATACTTTATGGAAAAAATGTTAAGCTCTTGAAGAAAGTGATAGCTGATGTCATAAGCATCATTCTTTCCATATCCTTCTTACAGCAGTGTACAGTGGGTCTCTGCTGCTGAAATGGTTACTAGTATTTCCAGTTTCACACTCATTTTCAAGAGGTTATGACCTTCCTACCAGTAGTTTGAGCAAAAGGTTGTTGTGGAAGTGGTTTTATCCTATCTTGGAAAAGTGACATGGGATTTAAATTGCAAACTGCAGTAACTGTTAATGGTTGATAGATACTTTCCCCAGATATTTGTTCATGTATTAAAACTACATGTGGTAGCAAAATCTTCACTTAAAAAGAAGGAAGAGTAGACTGGATGGAGAAATGATGAGAAGTGTTATGTTTTCCCCTCTTTAACTACTGTAAGGTATCATCTGTTTTAGCAGTGATATGTGTTGTGTACTCAAGGGGCTTGAGTACTAATGTAAATTGATGTGTCCACAGTAATTCTTTCAAAAGACCCACAGAATCACAGAATGTTAGGGGTTGGCAGGGCNGCCTCCCCAGGGCAGAGGAGAGGAATTCCTGTTCCCAGCTAGTCTTCTGTCTTTATGTTTTTGTCCTGCTTTGTGTTAGTAAAGAATTGGGAAAATACTCCCTGTGCATTTTGTTGTCCAACCATGCAAAGCTCCCTTCTGTGCAAACTTTGAGTGGTCCTGATCTTTTGAGAAGTTTCCTTGTGCTTCATTTCACTTGACTATAGGTCACTATCCCTACAGAAGTGGCTCTAACAGTGCACAGTAAACCCAGACTCTTGCCTGTGCATGCTGCAAATTGCTGCTGCCCTTAGCCTCATCACATTAGCCCTGGAGATATTTTCACATGGTATGATAAGAATCTGTGGTGAATTTTATCATCTCTCTGCTTGAAAACACTATTTCTAGTGTTCTCCTTTACTGTTCACTGTATGCTTGAGGAACTCAACTCCTATGTTAACAATTACCACTTGAAAGCTGATATCTAGTCTGATATCTTGTATCTTGACATAATGGTTTCTCTCTTTTAACTAGAGAAGAAATCAAATGCCATAACTTTGGGATGGTTATGTGAGATGAGTCCTACTCCAGACCTGGATAATACTTGAGTATTGGAGATGAGATGATGCCAAAAAGATCTTAAGGAAGAGACAATGCTGCTTGTCATCAGCTCCATTTATAAGAAAGAAGAGGATTAACTAAAGCTGCTGCTACTGTACAGAATATTAACAACAAAGTGCTCTCTGTGTTAAAAGAGGTGGGGAGCAAAGAGACTACCAAAAAGTGAAGTGGAGAGTTAAACAGAGACATACATGAGTTATTTTTAGTGGTTCAAATTTGTTTATCAAGACTTTGAAAATGAGATCATCCAGAGATTTATAGCAAAGATAGCAATTGAAGCCTAAAGAAGGAGAAAATATTAGTCTTCTTTCATTGTTAAAACACTGTGCAAAGTTCATGATCTACCAAGGCACCCTAACCTTATCAGGAGAACCTGAAAATAAAGTGTCTGAGAGTGGGTGCCACCAGACAAAAAGAAATAAACAGGAGCTGACAAAACTAGGAAATTCAGCATGTGAAAAGATACTAGGCAGACAGTCAAAATTACAAGAACAAATACACAAGAAGGCAGAACTCTTACTGCCAACAATTACAGCAGGATTACATATCCCTTGTGTTCTCACTTCTGCTAACGTTGTGCTAGCACAGCTCACTTGATCTTTCTGGAACTAGTCCTGATTTTCAGTGATGTGAAAGCAGAATCATCCCACATGTGCCTCTTGATTTTACTTCTCCTAGCAGCTAAGAGCTGAGAGAAGTGGAAACTTCTTGTGGCTGTAGATATTCTACCCCATGGAAGGCTGAGCTGAGAAGCAGGGGTTGAGTGTCTTTGTATATATACTTTTGTTACACAAAGAATTATTTTTGAAAGCAATCAAAACATTGACCCTGGATCCTATTGCACTTAACAGTGGTGTTAAGAATTCTCTGCAAGCCAGCTGAGCAAAAATAATGGAACACTAGTAAAAGTTCAAGGCCAGGCTTCTTGCTTCTGGTGGGAAAATCCAGCAGACTCTCCAAATCTTGGCTTTTTTCCTTCTGACCTTGATAAATTAGTTCTAGATATTTAAAACAGTTTAGTTGAATAAATAGTGTAATTTTAGATACCAAATAGATTCTTGTGCAGAATAATTAAAAAGTATTAGAATAAGCATTTCTGAGTGCAGGGATTATTTTTACTTTCTTGTGCATTTGTTTCATTGCTGTTGAATAGGTTAGACTTGTGTGTGGCTACTGCAGGCATTGCCATTGCTGCTACAGCTACAGCTATGGCATGGAGAAACACCCTGAGAAAAGGCATCTACATCACTTTTAACATAAAGAAGAAATCTTCAGACTTATAGAGCCTTTTAATGAAAAGTCTAGCATGAGCAACACATCCTCTCAGTATTAGCTGTAAGATAGATATAGGGGAAAATGTCAGCAGTTCCAGGGAGGTTGTTTTTCTTCCTTCTGAGAATTAGGGCAAAAAGCCCAACTGGTCTATTTGCTGGTATCCTGAACCATTATTATTCTCAGAGTCTCATTAAAACAAGAGAAAACAAAACAAAAATGCTGCCTTTGTCTTAGGTCATTCCAGAACATTTGCCTTCCCCTGTTATGTATCCAGGCAGGAAATGTTTTTCTTCTTTTAAACTGAGCAATGCAAGGATATTGTGGAGAATCCATGGAGGGCAATATGCTATCAGCACCCTCCAGTTGTTTATCATGGCCATTTTGAGCCCAAACAGGGACACTCAGTTCTCTTGCATTCTCACTGTACTGGCAAAGTCATCTGTGTGTGACAACAAAAAAACCAGCAACCACTTCCTGAGGATTGCTTTTCTCAGCCTTATCTCACAGTTTCATTCCAGTGCTGGAAAGAGATGCAGGGTTTTACAGCACACTTGCCTCTTTACTCTATGTTGGTCAGTGATAACTCTACAGTTTTACCTTCTCACATGCTTTGCTTCTCTCTGGAGGAGAAAATAAAGAAGACTTACTCTCCTTTGCCCTGTGAATGGATGTGGTCTATGTCTAAGGTCACTTCCAAACAACAAATTCTCAACTGCAGTGATGGCTAGGGGCTTTTTCTATAAACACACAGTGTTTTGCTGGAGGCAGCAGGCTGAGTAGGGTTATGGCATGCCAGAGATGCACAGGAATGTGAGGCTACTTCAGAAGCACCATTTCCAATCTCAGCATGTCTCTCCATGGCAATGTGGTCTTATGAAATTAACTTTGGATGTTTTATACAGAAAGCTTTATCTTCTGAAGGCCAACCATGGTGCCACTTAGACGAGGAGGATTTCCCTCTCAGGTCACAAGACAGAGCAAGGGCAAGTCACCTTTTGTTTTTCCACACAGGAAAAGAAGAGAACTGACAGCAGTGGAGAAGTTCTCACACTTTTTCAGTTCTTCTTCTGAAGAAAGTAATTTTCAGGGTATTCAAGGTTCAGTGGCGTTGGTTGGTTGGTTATTTTATTCCCCAGCTTGTGACAGTTCTCCTCTATGCATATTTTGCTTATATCCACAACAAATAACATTTTTAATTGCACCAGAACAGAAAGCAAAGCTCATTTTCTAACTATGGAGGTGCCAGCTGGAGAGTAGAGGGCTTGTTTTCTTTCCTAAACATATGCTTTCCTTTCTAGCCTTAGTAACTACCTCCCACTTCCTCTCCAAATATATTTGATGCTTGGTAGCAATCATTCTGGTGATATTACTGATGAGAGGAAAAAGGCAGGAGGATGGTCAGGATGATAGCTGCAAATTTAGGAAACCTAAATGCAAATCTCTGTCACAGACTTCCTCTGTTACCTTGCATAAATCCCTGAGCCACAGAGCCACAGCAGGCTGTGTGTGCCTTGATTTCTGGGCTTCAGTTTCCCATCTGTCACACCTGAAGCACAGGGTTTCTATCACATGAGTTTATGGCAATTCAGGTTGTGAGGTTCCTAGCTCTGCTTTTTAAACTAAGAATTCTGGAAAGGATCATTAAACTACATGGCTAAAGAACTTGGTTTTACTTATTTGTTTATCCTGATCGTGAGGAAGCTCAGTCTGAGGACAAGAATAAATGCTGTGGAACTGCAGAGGAGTATTTCTTCGTCAGGAAAAGGTGAACAAATCCTTGCAACCTTGTCAAGAGAAACCGCTCCTCTCTGCTTGGGTTTTCTAGAAGAGTAAGTGTAAAAGAATGGTTGAAATAATGAATCCTTCTGAAAAATTTGGGTTTCCTGTTGAGTAATCCAAGGCTTTATTGTTTCTCAGGAAGCAGAGAGCTGCAACCTCTTAAAAAGAACAAAAAAACCAACCCACTAGTTAGCACAGACTAACAGAATAACTGAACACTTGGTATATATTTCTTGACATGCCTCTGGAAGTGTATTTCTTGCCTCTAAACATTTCCCAGTGTTAGTTTTCTGATTGTATATGTTTTGTAGGACTTGGAGACCACTGATGTGAGGTATAACTTAGAAATAGAGGGGGATAAAACCCACCTAATACTCAAAATCTGACTGAACACTATCCTGTGCCATCTGCTCTAGGTTCTCCTGCTCTTGCAGTGGGGTTGGACTAGATGATCTCCAGAGGCCCCTTCCAACCCCTAACATTCTGTGAGTCTGTGTAATTATTTTGCTCTCCTCTTGCCAAGTACCTATCCCAACCCATCAGCAGACTGAGAAATAGAAGTCCTGATCCTGAGCCCATGCAGGCAGAAATCTGTACAATTGCCTCTAGTCAGAGTTAAAACAGTAGGCTCCTGCAAATGATAGAACATATCCAAGCCTTGTGGTCATGGGGCTTTTTGGGTGAACCAGCATAAGGATCAGTTTGCAGTTATCTCATGTAAGTGCACTGCTGTTGTGGGAAAGTAGTCCTTGTGATCTAAGGGCTGAAGGTCATTGCTAACTGACCAGCACCAACATAATGCGAGCAGCAGCACACAACTGGATCAGTTCCCCACAGTTGGGACCTGATGTTCTCAGAGGTCTTCTCCAACCATGATGATTCTATGATTCTGCCACTGCACTCTGCTCTGCTCACACCTCCTCTGCANCAAACTCAGCAACAACTACTTGCAGGAAAGGTAAAATTTCACTAGGACAAGCTATTATTCTGTTGCTTCCCCATAAAAAAGTGACACTCACTTTTGCTAGTGCAACCATAAACTCTTCTACAGTGGTGACAACCTCAGGTTGATAGCTTTTTCCCACCCACCAATGTCACCTGGAAAGTTTTGAGTAAGCTGCTATGGTGAGAAAACTTATGAGACCAGAGCTATTTTAATGAATGCTCTTCTTCTCTCACCTTAATGTTATTAACTTTAAAAAGTCATTAAAATGCTGGCATTAAGAGGAGACAATGCTTATGGGGTTTAATGAATGCAAATGTGAGGAAGAACTCATTTTGGTCTTCTAAGAAACAGAAGGGATTAATCTAAACTGGCACACTTAATTACTCCAGTTAGGGCTTCTTCAGTGAAAGGCAATAAAAATAAGAGTCTGTGATTATTTCTATATTTCTAAATAAAAATGTTGATGCCATTAGCTAGAAATATTCCAGTGACAGTTTGAAACAAATGTCTCCAATACACTTTTAATGCAGATTTTTAAAGGTTCATTATTCTTGGCTAATTGCATGCCAGTTGATCATTAAAAACAGATTTAATGAGGCTTAGGGAAGCATGCATCCTTTACATGAGTGTTAATCCTCAATAAACATGCTTTTAACACTCAGTTGGCTTACTTTACTGATGCAGCAGGGAATTCAAGTCACAGAATGTAAGTAGGATGCTTACTTTAAAGTACTACTAGTGTTTCCCTGTTTATTCTGTGCTGTCTTCTCTAATTAAATGGAAACTCAATTATTACAAAGACACTTTCCTAATTTGGCTTTTGCCAGATCTTCTCTTTGCAGAAGTTCAGTTCTGATAATTGCCCTAATTTAATATTGAAAATGCATAAATGAGATGCTGGGGGGGGGGGGGGGGGGGTGGAATATTTATCATGAAGAAAAATTCCTCTCTCTGCTTCATGCAAAGAATCATTGCATGTGAATGGATCCATGCCTTCTGAAAGATTTAGTTCTGCCCTGAGCCTAGTGACAACTAACTCAGGCCTAAAGGGTTTGGAATGATGTCTCCAAAGACTGGAAGCAGATTAAAATCTGTCTAGTGTCCTATTACAGAGAAAATTCCATGGTGCAGATGCAAAAGATTCACAAACATCTGCAGCCATTTAAATTGGTTATGTCCAAACAAAAAGCCTCACTGCACATTCTCTAAAGGAGATTAAAAAGCCAGATCTCAACTTTGTAGCTCAGTTGCTCTCTTCCATTACCTAAGGCATGGGTCAAAAGTGTTTTCAGGTAGAAATCCTGTGAAAACAGGTGATGTCATCTTAAAAGTGGGCAAAGCTTGCTGTTCTAGCTTAATTTATTTCTGCCTTTTTGTCTTTGTTTCAACACAAAATCCAAATCAAATTAAGATTTAATAACATAAAGAACCAAGCAGACACTAAGCAGAACAACAAACCTCCCCTAATTCTAATTCCAGTCATTTTGTGGGATGAGGTTTTCCTCTCATTCTGATACAAAAGGATCACTCATGCAGTGCTGGTTATTTTTGTCTCAATTCTTTACACTTTTTCTGAAATAATTAAATATTTAGGTTGAGCTATATATTCAGCTCCATATTTATTATTTTAAATGTATTTATATGTTGACACTTTCCAGCATAACTTGAGAACCAAAGCTTATGGTTATGCTTTGTGGCAACTGGAAGGCTTTAAATCCCTTCTCTGCTCAGTTATTTCTCTAATCAGAGAGGAGATCATTGCTCTGTGGTAAAGCAGAGAGCATTCAATTATTCAGTTATTCAATTCAATTATTCAGTCCAGAGGTAATTATTATTTGTATAGGGCCATGGTTTAGTGGTATGGTAGTGATAGGTATGGTTGGACTTCATGATCTTAGAGGCCTCTTCCAACCTTAATGATTGTGTGATTTTGATTTTCAGATCTTTAGGTAATATTAAATACATACACATCTTTGTATGTGCATTCCCTTCTCCCTGGAGGAGGAAAATGCTGCATCCTTCTGCATGCTGTTTGTTCTGTTACAGGGCCTGCATGGAGAAAGAAAGGAGTTTGCAAGGCTGCCATGTGAGTTGGCCCAGAACTCTTTGGTGCTGACTAGACTGTCTGAAAAGACTATTAGTATAGAGTGGAAAAATCCCTAAAGAGTAACTCTAGAGCAAAGCTTTCTCTGAGTCACAGATCTTACTGTAGAGAAATTGCAGAACCTAAACCTTCTGCAGGGCCAGGGTATGACATCCTGGTTTCATTTAGGGCAGCCTGTTCAGGTGAAATGCAGACCTCCTGGATATCAATGGATCTAGGGAAGAACAGTTTGTCTCTTCTAGGGGAAGGTAAGAATGCTTTACAGATGAATAATGTGCAGGAGGTAGGGCTAGAGGAAAAAAAAACCAATCTTTTCCCCTAGACTACTTGCTGTGATCTGTGGTTATGGTGCAGTTATCAAGCAAATGACATAACATAGTTTGCTTGTAGGTGCTCCTGCTCTGGCAGGGGGGTTGCACTAGATGATCTTTCTAGGGCCCTTCCAACCCCTGACATACTGGGATACTGTGATACCTACTTTGCTTGTAGGTACATAGTTCCCCTGTCAGTTTTACTATAAGGACTCACAGCCTAACCAACACTAAACTACTTTGCTTTAACTTTCTTTCTCTTTCTTTTTCTCCTAGAAGAGCTCAGACCTGAGCCTGTCCAAATCATAGTTACTTCACAGGGCTTTTTTTTTTCTATCCCAGCCCCTGGGTGAAACAGCAGGTGCAGCTTAAGCTTGAGAAGAAGCTTCTGGCTAAAATGGTGATGATCAAGCTGCACAACTGGTAGGAGCATGCATCCTCTGAGGATGTCCCTGATACAGAGAAGATATGGGCTTCCAGAGTGACCTGTGTGTGTAGCTGCTCACAGGGAGTGGAGAAACAGACTTTTCTTCTAAACAAGTTGTCCTATTAGTCCTGAATCCTAAACTGACCTTTTCTTTTCTGCTGGAAGCAAAGACTGGGTGGCCCTTGGCTTCTTGCAAATGGACATTTGGTTATGAACATGTCCCATGGGATGATATTAAGGATTGGTGATTAGTACAAGGCAATAGCAGGCACAGGGCCTGTTCTAGAGGGATCATCAAGCTAGGCATGGTACCTCTATTTCAAGAAAATGACTAGTAGCCTGAAGGCTTTCTAGTAGCATTAGAAGTTTTATGTTCTGGAGTAAGGTAATCAAATCTCATGCTTCGGGGCACACGCTGATCTCCACAGGAAGCAGGAAGGCATTTCCCCCTATGAGAGCTTTATGCAGTTGTCTGGGTGGTTTCCATCTTTTCCCAGAGTGATGCTAAATGGAGGCAGTTGGAGGCAGGACACTGAACTGCATGGAGTGACCCCCACATACCTGTGTCCCCATGTAGCTCTTTAAAGAGCTAAAGATTTGGAATCCTATAGAAATGAATGCATTATGACAGGAAAACTCCAGCAAAATGCCTTCAAAGTAAAACCCTGGGCCAGCTTTCAATCTCTATTAGGTAGGTGCAGTGCTCATTGAATTCACTGCCAGAGCAGAGAACAATACTTGGCAAGCTGCTTCTAGTGAGGAGAAATGATTAATGCCTTGTGTCAAGTGCTTGTAAAATGATGTGGCACTTGTGTACAATGTCTTTTCTCTTCTTAGGTAGGATGCTAGTGACTGCAGCAAAGCAAAGCAAAGCAGAGCATTGAGGTTTTGTTCTCCAGCTCCTAACACACTGCCATACCAGCCAGCTTCTCTGTATGCCCATCTGATAAAATCTGTGCCCTATTTTGGCTGCCTTCTGCTCCTCTTCTACTTTTAATTGTCTCTGTGGCTTTTTCTCTTCCTTTTCGTGTTTTTCTTTTCATTTCCTTTCTGCCCAGCTGGAGGAAATAATTTGTCAGTTGTTACTGAAATTTTTACTTTGATCTGGCTAATGCAAAATATTTTAATCCAACACAGAATATGATGTTGCCACTCTGTCATTACCAAAGTGATTGTTGTTTTTTTTCCTCACAGAAACATTTTTATGCATGTACATATCTGTATTTAATAGTAGCATGGACAAAGGCAAATTCCTCCAGCATGCAACATTTGCCACCAGTTCAAGCCAAGACTTCTCACTTTTTTCTGCCTGGAACACAATGTTTAAGTATATTTTTGTCATGATGTTACAATCAATGCCCATTTTTGACCCCACAGTCAGTATTTTTCCCTGGAGATATCCCATATATGTTGGCATTATTTTTCACAGTCCTGAACTGAGATGTGAAATGCTACATCTCAAAAGTCAATTACTTTTCTAGACCCTGTATTTGGTGACTCCTCAGTCAGTTTGTGAGTTTAATCACCAAAACTCCTTGAGTTTTTGCACAAGGTAAGCCTGTCCTCTCTTTGAGAGAAAGATGACAAAGCAGAGAAAATAATATTCTTCTTTTTACTATTTATTTACTACTTAAAGGGGAAAATCTCCTGTCCTCTGTCAGGTGGAAAATACAAAAGGAGTAAGGAGTAGGTACAAATAGAGTGCAGACCATAACAGTGTTACCTTTGTTATTCCACATGTAAGCAACAGAACAAGGCAAAACAGTTCACAGAAAGTACTACTGCCAGAGAAAAGCCTCCAGCTTTCATTCTTCTTGGGATTATCCCTTGTCCTTGAACACAGAGTATTGCTGCATGTTGGGATCTACTCAGACATGCTGGAGCACATAAGCTCTCAAAACCATTCTTTGAGCTTTGAGGAGAAGCAACAAACAAGAGAAAAGGCAGGAAAACAAGAAATGACAGCATGTTTCACAAGATGATGCCTTGTACCTATTTCTCCAAAGGGAGCCAGGAATGTTTTTATTCTACTTTACATGTCCTTGTGAAGTTGTTTGACTTCTAGATGCTCTTGATCTCCTTGTTCTTCCCTAGGGTTTGATGTAAATGGTGAACTTGAAGTCTGAAGGAGATAAGGACTATGGATTAAAAGAAGTGATTTGGAAAATGGTAACTGATTGACCTGAAGAGGAACAAGACTGAAGCTATGATTTATGATGCAAGAGAAAAATGTTAGGAGGCACAGAGTTTTAAATGGCCCTGGAGAAAAGGACCAGAACTGTTACCCTCAGGCAGGAGAAGAAGGAAATCCAGAAGAGAGATGAAAGAATAGAATCAGAACTTATTTTTAGTGGTTTTGTTTTTTGTGAACCAGGATGCTTCAATACTGCAAAGCAGTGGAAGTGGAGCTTATGAGAAACACAGCTGCAGATATACAGAACACAGCTGCAAACAGCTCTTGGAGGATGTTTGATTTGCTCCATTGCTTCAGCAGAAGACCACTATACAGTGAGCAAGAGAGACTCAAAGCAGTCTGTGATCATCAGCAAGACAGACAGTCAGACACAACTCTTCTGGTCAGAGGGTGAGGGATGCACAGCCTGCAGACTTGTTGGTAAGAGGTACAGAGTAGCTGGGCAGGGAGAGGGGTACGCAGTAGGGAGATGTGAGAAGGTGAGTCTGTTCCACCTAGAGCCATTAAGGAGCCAGCTTTGCTGCCCTTGCAACATCACTTACAAAACATGAGCCAAATCCCTAATGAGCTTAACTTTAAAAATAAGAGAAAGCCTTTCTTGCCTCCGAGTACTTGTTATGTGCTCAGAATGTGCTGTTCTCTTTCCAAAAGCTTTTCATCTTAAAGTGAGTTTTCGCCAACCGGTCTGAGACACAAACAGTGTGGCAAAAGAACAAGACAGCGTGCCATTCAACTTTAATAAGTCATGGGAGAAGATATTGTTTAGCCTTGCACAGTTTATACTCTCAGATTTATAACTGTAAGTAATTAAAAGGAAGCAAACCATCTTGGGCCTGCCTCTCCTCCAGCTCTTACAGGGCCCAGTATCCTGCATTTGGCATGGCTCAAGGGTCTGTGTCCTTTCTGAAAGGGAAAAGACTAATTGGGTTGGCTGCTCCTTGCTAGAAATGCAAGTGGCTTTGTGGGCAATGGGGAGAATTCATGGAGTCTCCAGGCTGCTTAGGGGAAAACAAGAAGGTTGTTAAACATTACTTTTCTAGCAAAGCAGACTTTCTGGTCTTTTGCCATCACAGTGACTCCAGTATTTTGGACCCTTGTGTAAAGCTTTGAATCCCAAAGATCTGGGCTGCAGAGCAAGGGCATGTGCAGAACTACAGCAGAGCTGAGGTCCCACTTTATCTTTGGGAGACAGGTGTGACCAGCAGGCTGGGAATGGCTGTAAAGGTGACAAATCTCCCTAGGAGTCTGAACTGGTTTGGAAAATACACAAGGCAGGATCTTGGAGTCCTAGCCCACATAGGCACCAAGAGCAAAAGGAGGGGTAGGACAGAGATTTGGGAGGCTAAGTTTAAGCACCTCAAAACCAGCAAGGCAGTGCTTTTTGAAAGCTTTACAATACTTTGCACAAGGCTGGTAAAAGAAGCCAAAAGGCAGAGTTTTAATGTCCAGCAAAAGAAATTGGGAGATGAGGAGAGACTCAAGATCATAGGAATGAGGAGATCCTTCTGTTATACAGGAGACCTATACAGACATGCCTTTAATGTCCATTTGAATGGATTTTAAGGAAACCAAAGACTAAAATGCCAGGAACCAAATGAATAGTATGTGTGCTTCCAGAGGATTACAATGAGTCTAATAAAGAAGAGAAGAAAACTAGGGTGCTTACTCCTTCACAAAAACATTAACACTTGGTGGAGGAAAGATCACCATGGCACATGGTGGTACAAAATCTACCCGAAAACATAGGAAACTCTTCTGGAACTGTAGTAATATTAGAGATGAATGAAAACTTAACATAAAGGTAGATTAACAAACAAACAGAGTAACTGCCTTGATGAGTAAGTTTGTACAGGCTGAAATTCCAGGTCTAAATAGGAAGAAAAATAAATCATCAGATCCCTATCTCCAGCTGTTTGATGAAAGCAGCAATAAGGAGTGTCAGCCTATGGAGAAGGAGGTAAGAAGGTAAAGAAGTCTGAATAAAACAGGGAACAACATTACACACCTTGAATGTTGCATGCCACTCTCATCCTGTCATCTGGAAAAGGCTGTATCAGAACTGCAAAGAGTTCAGAGAAGACCAACAGGGATGGCTGGAGATAAAGAATGCCTTCTGCATGACAAAAAAATGAAGTAAGCTAAAATTTTTCAGCCTGGGAAAGAGGTGACTCAGTTTCATGTAGTAGAGATCTATAAACTCATGAATTACACAGAAAGATTAAGTAGTGTTGGATGTGATTTAAATATCTCATCCAACAGTAAAAGTACAGGACAACATATTATTCTATTAATAGCCAAATTTTGGGAAAGAAAGAAAAAATAAAGGGGTTATTAACACAGTTGTAGCAGTCCAAGCTGACCTAAGTTCAAAGGAAGACTCGATGAGTTGAGGAAAATTTGTTGAGAATGTCTAAACACACTGAAATCCTATCTGCTTCAGGATGCTACTGAGATGGAAATATTTGGAGGTTATGACAGTCCAGTGGGAAAACATGCATGTTTGCTTTCTTTTTAGGATGCTCCCTCAGCATTTGCTTGAAGAGACTGCTGGAGGTGATAAGGTCCTCTGCAAGCTCTTATGTTATTGTGTGAGAGTAATTCTTTATCCAGAGTAATTCTTTATCCAGATCAATGGTGGCCAAAGGACTCTCAGACTGGGCCTGACATGTGCATCTCCTCATGGGGCTTAGGCTTAGGCTGGATGCTGTCAAGACCCAGAGTAAAAGCTCTGGGGGTAAAGGAAATCTCATGCTTGCTGCCTTTCCCATCAGTGGCAATGCAGCTCTCTGGAGCAATCTATCCTGTGACCCAGGGCAGAAATGCAACTGCTTCCAGAAGGATGAAACCAAATCTCACCTGAAATGCAGAGTTTACAGGGGAATCCCACAAAGAGTTGCCCTAGAACAACTGAGAGTGCAGTTTGCCTTAATCCCAAGGTGATGTTAACCAGCTGCAAGTGGGAAAGGGGAGAAGGAGATGAAAGTGTTCACCAAAAGAAGATAAGAACAACTGCATCCTCCAGTGCCTTGACATAATTGTGGCATTGTGTTCTAATCATAGCAATAAAAGAACCTGGACTTAAAAAGTGCACCTTTAATTTACAGGCTTACTTTTACACCCCCAGTATTTCCTGTATCTTGAGCAGAAAGCAACATAACCCAAAACAATTGAGTTGCCTCAGCTGAGGGCATGACAAGGACACAAATAGATGTTAGTGGCTCTTTGCTGCCTGATAAAATACAATATGGACCCAGTCTCCAGGAAATGAAGGAATCATAGGGTTTGGGGATGGAATATTTTGGAAAAGTTTCATTTTTTCACCTAGCCAGGATGCTGGCTAGGTCCATGGCTCTGACTCTAAGAGATGCTCCTAGCAAGAGATTTTCAGGAAGCTTATTCACAACATAAATATTCAAGCAACAAACAGGAAGCAATGGGAACTTAAAAGAATTTCTGCTTTACATAGCCTAAATTCCAATCATGTTCCTCATCCAAAGCAAACTGATGAGCACACAGGAGAACACAGAGATGAGAGGTATTGTCACTGTATCCACTGCACAGTGATTTAGGCCTTCTCAAAGCTTTGTGCTGTCTTTGTCACCCACTGAGCTTTCCCAATGGTCACCAGACCTGTGAACTCAAGGGGTCATAATATTCATTGCCAGATTTACTTTTTGCTTTCCTCAGGGGATAAAAGTTAAAATGTGCCATCTGAAAAGGTGGTGGTTTGTTTTTTTTTCAGTCATTCTGACTGGAAAATCCAGGGGCAGCACACATTACACATTTTTATCCAGATTCTAGTAAATTTTTGATGCGAACACAAACGGACTCTAAATGTTCAAAAGGACTCTGAATGTTCAAGAGCTTCTCTAGAGCTGAACAGATGTTCTAAAGCACAGTGAAAAAAGCACAGAGAGAAATGCCAGGTATCTAGAGTCATTGAAGTACATGAGACCAAGCCTGCCTGGCTGCTGATGCAGAGCCCTGCCAGCTGGACTGTGGGCTTTGAGCACCAGCAAAGCACTTGGGCTCAGAGCCACAGACCTCAGACTGATGGTATCAGAGCAGAAGATGATTTATTTTTGTTAAGCCCAGAACATGGACATTTGCACAGTCATTTAAAGAGGGAAAGCACTACCCTTACAGAGACATGTTCATTTTCTTTGGCAAATTTGGGATAACAATGAGGAACTGTGGTAAAACGACTTAAAATTCAGGGGCACCACTGAGGCAAAACACAGGCCTAAATGAAAAGTGGACAACACAGCATCCAAAGAAAGAAAAAGTGTCAGTATTTCACAAGGAGATAGAAGTTCATGCCAAAAAGGAAAAGTAGGAAGTATCATTATGAGAAAAAAAAACAAAAGAAACCCCAAATACCAACTATGTCAGCTATTCTTCCTCAGGAAAGAAATAAAGTAAATGATCAAATGAAGGGGAGTACTGACAAAAAAAATCCCAACCTGTCAGCTATCCTTCCTCAAGAAAGAAAGAAAGCAATATAGTAAAAGATAGAATGAAGGGTAGTATTAACACAAAAAGTGAAGATTCCTTTCATTGAGGTGATGGGGACTTTCTTAGGGGATGCACTCTTGATCCACTAGGCTACTGGACTTCTGTCTGAGGCCAGTAGACATTGATAATGTCTTTGCCAGCTAGAATGGAAAAATGACTAAGCTGTACTCTGGATGCTCTTTGTCACAGGCAATCCATCCCCAGCAAAGAGTTTGTTCTCTTGGCTGCCATATCCTTCCCCAAGCACAGCTGCCAACTCTGCCTCCATGCTCTGAGGAAGACAGCACTGGCATAATGAGCAGACACATAAGAAGAACAAACAGAATAGCTCTACCTCCTTGAGATCCTTTAAAAGCTGTTCCCAGTCTTGCCTATTCCTCAGAGTATTTCAGAAAGCCTCTTCACTGTCATCCTAGAATGAGGATCCAAACAACTTAACCACAATAACATGTTACATCATGAATAACTTTGCTGAAGGTGATGGAACCTTTACCACTCTACATATGTAGCTTAAACCAATTTACTGGCAGGAATAGAATCCTAGAATCATAGAATCCTAGAATGGTTTGGGTTGGAAGGGACCTCTGGAGCTCATCTAGTCNGAATAGTTAGAATAGTCCATGTCTATTCTAACAAAACCTGTCAGCCTGCAAAAGAGAGAACCTGCATGCAAAGTCCCTGCTGGGAATGATCCCAGAAACCTTCAGACCCTAGACCATGTCCAGGAATTGTTTAGGGGTGCTGGCTGGCAGGGACCTAAAGCATGTCTTGTTGCCCTCTGACAGGGAACTCTAGAGACAATTGCATTCCAGTGCTTGGCACTGTTCCTGGGTACTTTAACTTCCTAGCATAGACATAGCCTCATTGTCTGAAGTGGTAGACTCCAGGGAACTTCTCAACTATCTGGATATATGTCCTCTTGTCTCCCAACCATGTCTTGAAGTGAGAGAAAGGTGATCTCATGCCTTGACTACTCTGAGAAGGAGACTTGGAGAGACAAGTTAGAAAGGTGACTATCCAAACAACTTTGAGAACAGAGCACTCTGGCACATATTTCATCATTGGTCCACATCTCCCTTAATATAATAAGGCAGTCTCTCATTTTATCAGTATCCTAGAATATGGACCTGCACAATAATGTTTGTGACAACAAGACTCAGCCTGCATCTATTTTACCCCTGTCCCTTTTCTATGGAAAATGGCTATGTTTGCCCTTGAATTCCTTCCAAAGCACTATCTGGGCATGAACTGTTCTGTAATTAAACCAAACTATTTCAGCTCACAGGAATAACTGAGTACAATTTATCTGAGAGGAATGGTGTATATGAGCCCTATGGAAGCCTGGAAAGACTTTATCAGTGAGTCAGAATAATTTCACAGCTTAAGTAGAGAGGCCTAGAATAAACTTCCCCACTCTTCATGATATGCTGTGTATTGCTAAGAGCTTGGTTGTGGTATTTGCACTGCAGTTGCTTAAAAATCCCCTGTATGGACACAAAGAATATTGTATTGCTACTAGCACATTGGACAAAGACATGAGAATTATATCTTAAGACCAGCAGCATGACTGCTGCTCAGGTTGATTGCTGTAGACTTCATCAGAACTCCTCCAACGATGGTAAGAGGAGCTTCATCTGCTCCTGTTGCATTCATGATGTGCTTCTACACTTCTAGAGACTTTAACAGTGTTAAAAGAGGTCAGAAGGGGTTTTGAACCCCTGAACATCTGTCTGTCAAGAGCCACTTCTAGGGTCATGACCCCACTTCCAATAATACTGCCAAGCTTGTGCATAAAAGTAAGGTTGTGACCCTCATTTAGGAACTAGTGGCTTAAAATAAGCTCTGGGAAGAAGGAATAAAAAACATTTACAAAGCAGTGTATACTTGGAATGCATGTCAAGTGTAGGGTACTTTCCAAAGAGACAAGACTAGGGTGAGGTCATGCAAACACGCAATGCATTGTATTTCTACTTAGGTCATTCTTTCTCTCCATAAAAGGGGAAGAACTAACCATTCTTAGGACACAGACAATCAGAGCCAGCTGCACAGGTTCTGCACCATTAGGTAATTTAGATCCCTGATCTATGTTGCAATCATTGAAATGCAGAATCACAGAATCACCAAGGCTGGAAAAGACCTCCAGGATCATCAAATCCAGCCTATGACCCAATAACACCACAACATCTAAACCATGCCACTCAGTGCCACATCCAATCTTCTCTTAAACACCTCCAGGGACAGTGACTCCACCACCTCCCTGGGCAGTTACACTCCTAGAAGTAAATAGTAAGATTATCCATTGGAAACTGGGAGTTCACTTGTCAGAAATCAGGATGGAGTGTGTGTTACACAATCACAGAATCATTAAAGTTGGAAGAGAACTCTAAACTCATCAAGTCCAAGCACACTTATCACTAGCATACCACTGAACCATGTCCCTAAGTAGAGCATCTATGTTTCTTAGACATCTCCAGGGATGGTGACTCCACCACTGTCCTTGGCAGTCTATTCCAAGACAGCAGCTGAGGGTTTTAATCATAGGATGACTATGAAACACAGATGGGACTAGTCCTGAACAAGGCACACAGCATCCTAAGATTTTAGACTGAAAGAGGATAGATTCTGGGCAAGCTGATGTAGTTGGGGATGTCCCTGCCCAGTGCAGGGGGGTTGGACTAGATGAGCTCCAGAGCTCCCTTCCAACCCAAACCATTCTAGGATTCTATGATTCTATTTAGATTAGGTATTAGGAAGAAATTCTTTACTATGAGGATGGTGAGGCACTAGAACACGTTGCCCAGAGAGGTTGTAAATACTCATTCCCTGGAAGTGCTCAAGGCCAGGTTGGCTGGGGCTTTGAGCAACCTGATCTTGTGGAAGGTATCTCTGCTCATGGAAAGAAGGTTGGAACTAGATGATCTTTAAGGTCCTTTCCAACCCAAGTAATTCTGTAATTTTATGATTCTATGATGTTTCTAGCATAGCCCGGAAATGAGTCTGAGGTATGTCAGGGGTTTTTACCTCTGGCACCTAGTACATTTTCTCCAGCAAGGTGAATTTAAATAAGACATGTGCAGAGAAGATGATTGAAATGGTCAGGGTTTGCAAAGGCCTGCAGTGAAAGGACAAGGGGCAATGGTTTTAAATGGGAGAGGAGTAGATTTAAACTGGACATTAGAAAGAAGTTGCTCCCCACGAGGGTGGTGGAACACTGGCCCAGGTTGCCCAGGGAGGTGGTTGAGTTCCCATCCCTGGAGGCATTCCAGGTGAGGCTTGCCAGGGCTCTGGGCAAGCTGATGTAGTTGGGGATGTCCCTGGCCACTGCAGGGGGGTTGGACTAGATGAGCTCCAGAGGTCCCTTCCAACCCAAACCATTCTAGGATTCTATGAGATTCCTGTCTTACAAGATAGAGACTGGGAAGGGTTGTCTTGTATAGCCTAGCACAGTGAAAGAAAGGAAGAACAAGATTGTGTTCCTTAAGGACATTGATAGGTAAAGGAAAGCAGGGAAAGGATCTATCTAAGCATAATGACCATATTGCACAAGAACAAGTTTATTTTTATTTTTTAAATATGACTGTGAATCACCCTGGCTTGGAAACTGAAAGAAATGGCAGTACTACAAAGTTTTATGATTAATCTTGGGCAAGGAACCTAACTGTCTTTGAGACACAGCTTGCTAACTGGGATTATATAGGAAGATGTATGCTGTATCAGGAAACAGGGAACAACAATATGAACTTTAAATGGGTGAAGTTCCTAGTGCTCAGAGACAAGAAGAATATGATTATCCCTCTGCTACTAGTGTACCCTGGGTATGTAAGATCACCCAAAGCTCTCCTAGCCTGACACTGGAACACTTACAGAAAACTAAGGTGGAGTTATAAGTCTGCTGCTAGATAGCAGAGTTGTCTCTAATAAAAAGGTTTATTTTCCAGATATGAAGCCAATGTTTTGCATTGCTCAATGTTATATTATCACTTCTAATTATATGCAATTCATCTCACTCTGTGGTGCTTGAATGTGGGTAGTCAGTTATAATAGCATTCTTATAATGTTAAGCAATGTCTTCCAGCACCATTTTCTCATTTCATTTTATATGAAACAAATGTGATTTTCCTCAATTGTTAGCTATTTTAATTCCATAGATTCTTCTCATGATCAATTAAGTTGTTTTTACTGACAAGTTTATATAGATTTCCAAGTAAATACTTAGGTTTTTTCCTCCCACTCTGATTAGGGTGGAAACTTGGTCAGGTTTACAAAAGGGATTAAATAGTGACAGATGCTCCAGCCTACTTTGTGCAACTTACTCACTCTTCAAACCAGCTTCACTCCAGAGAAAAGAAGGACAATTCATACTCAAAGCCTTTGGAGGGAATGCAAGCCTGTTGTTCATGTAATGCAATTACAGAGAGCAGGCAACTCATCCCTAACTCCACAACAATCCACAAGTGTAATGAAGTTCAGGTCCTGATTGGAGTCTGCTCACTGGGCTCAAGCCCATCAGCTTTTCATTTTACAACCAAATCACTCAAAGAGGCTGAACATGTTGCAAAGAATGTTTGGACACAGGCTCTTTGTGAAGGCTCAGACAGACAGAGAACACCAATGCACTGCCAGCATGGTTTTGTCTGCCCTTGGAGACTCAGTGCATGGCTCACATTGTGCACTGGAGGGTCTTCTCAGGAAAGCTTCTTTTGTAATGTGCTAAAGGGATAAACAGATGAGATTTGGAAGTACTCTAAGTTGTCCTGGCAAAAGCACAGGCTCCTAAATCTGAAAAACATTGAACTCAAGTCTGGGAGCTGTAGAATAATGGATTTTTTTTTTTTATGGGTAGGGTTAGAAAGTTTATTTCATTAATGTGTGTCCTAAAAATGCAAATTCTCAGATTAAAAAAAAACAACAAACAACAACACAGAAAGCCAAAGAAACCATTACTTGAGAAGTGAGTCTTTCCTTCTAATATTATTTCCAAATATTTGTTTATGAGTTGTAGAACAAGCTAAAGAACCTGGAAATTGCAGGATAGAGGATCCCTCTACTCTGTGGCCAAGAAGAGATGTATGTGGAGACATCCAGGTATATTAAAAAGAATATGCTGGCAGATCCTTACAAACAAAGAACAAGATAGCATATCCATGACAGCATGTTGTCCTGTCAGAGAGGATTAATTCTCTGCTTAGCATCCTAAACATATGGAAGTCAGTGGGAACTGGAGTAACAATACTACTAGGAGTGGGTCAACTTTTTTCCCCTCCTCTCAAAGCAAAGTTAGTTAGCAACCCAGGAACATCCCTGTTCCTTTTGGCTGGTCCTCTTGCTTTTTTGGCCTTTTTTCTAACCCAGGTGCAGGGGAGAATGAGAACTTGCTGAGTTGGTTTTGTGAAATTAAAAATGTGAAGAAAGGGAAATTAGACCCTGGCTGTGGTTTGAATTGAAATGGAGATCAAAGCCCAGCACTTTCAAGTATAAAGGGGATGTATGAATTTTGGGAGCAGCTCTCTAAGTTTGATGTCAGTCTGCATGTGTAATTCTACCATACCTAGCCCAGATTCCTGTCTGCAGTCATGTTTATTTTAGAAAATGTCTCTGTTGGTGTCAAAAAAAAATCAAAACAAGGATTTTTCTCATCCGAGCAGTTATTAGTAAAATCAGGATGAAAATTCTGCTTCTGCAAAACAAAGTCTGTTAGCTGCTACACTAAAACTAAGCTACTTTATCCCTTGTTAGTAGCTGAACTCTTGAGTGGACTCATTTTTTTGCTTACTACCACAAAGCATCATGTGAAAGGAAAGGCTGGATGGCTTCCAGGTACTAGGTGACCTCTGATTATAACAACAGCTTGCAATGAAATGCCATGAGGTGTTCCTAATCTTTGTGCTGAAGATACTGCTCTGCCCCATGGCTCCTACCAGAAGTAGGAGAGCATCTGCTAGATACAATTTTAGGTGTATGAGGATGAACATTTCTTGTTTGTGTGTAGAACAGTTATCCATGATTGAGGGTTCCTTTTTCACTTAGTATCCCTTTCCTCTGAAATTTGGGCTCAGTTTGAAACCAGAACAGTCTTTTGCAGTTATTGTTGAGGGAAATTAGTGGAAGAAAAGAGATATCTAACATTACTTTTCTTTTTAATGTCTGAAAAGGATGAATTGTTATAGTGAGAGACTTAGGAAGCATGGAAAAACATGGAGTAATCTAGAAGATATTATCCTAACAGCCTGTATTGTAGAAGCCTGGGCAGTTGTATTACTTTGTCCTGGATGCTCCACTCACAGTAAAGAAGTTATTGCAGTAAGTTTCCTTCTGGAAAGCTTTCTTTTATGAGTTAGGTGCTTGCCAAACTCCCCTGAAGACAGAGCCTGACCTGCGTATTCTCAAAGTTAATAATCTCAGGGGATGCAGGTCTTTCAAATACTTTGGCATTTACTTTGCCAAAACAAGCTGAGAAATATCACTCTAAAAATAGCTCTGTCTTTTGGCTCTCTTCATGCTTTAGGTAACACATTCCTAAAGCTTAAAATAATGAATATATTTTTTAAAACCAAAGCACACAGCTGAAAAGGATGATCATTGTTTTTCATATTTTTGTTAACCTTGACTCCTTTAAAGGTCAGTTTCTCACCACATTTTTATTTATATACAATGATTTGGTTATTTTTTTTTTCCTTATTTTATTTTTGTTGTAGGCCTAAGATCTTGGATTATAAAGATTCAATAAATAGAATCTCTACTATAAATAAAGCAGGATCAATTTGAGCTAGGTGCTTACTGTACAGAGACAGGAAATGATAGGTGTTTCCAAAGAGACAATATTCTGCCTGATTTATCCTCCCCTGCTCAGAAGGAAAAAATCCCTGACCTGCCTGTTGCTTATGGCTGCAGTTGAGCTGGCAAGAAAAAACTGATGCATTGCTTAGTTGGAAGTACCTGCTGAAACATTATTTCCTACCACACAAGCAGAACTAATGTTCAATTATTGGAGAGAAATGGTTTTGCCTGGGGATATTGTCATCCTTCCTGTCCTGACATGGAGTCTGGGAAGATACTCCTGTGATATGTTCATGTGTACATGTTCTACAAGTTAGGAACAGTGAACTCTCTGCAAAGAGGTGAGTTGGTTTGTCAGCTGAACAAGCCAAGGAATAAAACAGAGGACCAAAATCTGCAAAAGAATTCAAGACTCTAACTCCTTTTTAAGCACCAATGCTCACTGTGAAATTGGAGTAATAGGAACCTAAGTACAGAATCACAGAATGTCAAGGGTTGGAAGGGCCCTAGAAAGATCATCTAGTGCAACCCCACTTCCAGAGCAGCATCACCTAGACCAGCTCACACAGCAATGTGTCCAGGCAGCTCTGCAATGGCTCCAGACAAGGAGACTCCACAGGCTCCTGGGCAGCCTGGGCCAGTGCTCTGGCACCTGAACTGCAAACAAGTTTCTCCTCAGCTTAATCCTAAACCTCCTGTGGTCCAACTTGCTCCCATTCCCTCTTGTCCTAACATTGGATGCCATGGAGCAGAGCCTGGCTCTCTCCTCCTCACACTCACCCTTCCCATATTTCTAAGCATTGCTGAGCTCTCCTCTCAGTCTCCTCTTGTCCAGGCTGCAGAGACCCAGCTCTCTCAGCCTGTCCTCCTAGGGCACATGCTCCACTCCTTTCAGGATCTTGCTGGCCCTGGGCTGGACTCTCTCCAGCAGCTCCCTATCCTTCTGGAGCTGAGGGGCCCACAACTGGACACAGCATTCCAGGGGAGGCCTCCCCAGGGCACAGGAGAGGGGAGAAGAACCTCTCTGGCTCTGCTGGCCACGCTCCTCTTAGTGCATCCTAGGATGCCATTGGCCTCTTGGCCACAAGGGCACATTGCTGCCTCATGGGCATCCTCCTAGCCACCAGCACTCTTAGAGCTTTTTCCCCAGGGCTGTTCTCCAACAGATCAATTCCTAGCCTGTACTGATCCATGGGGTTATTCTTTCCCAGATGCAGTACCTTACATTTACCCTTGTTAAATGTCATTAATTTTCTCCCTGCCTATCTCTCTAGCCTGTCCAGGTCACTCTGGATGGCAGCACAGCCTCCTGGGGATCTTGGTCTGTGTCTGGTTGATCCCTGTCCAGAGCTTTAACAGCTTCTCTTTCTCTAATCACCTCCATGTTTCCTGAAGCCCTGATTTATAGCAATTTCAAGATTCACATTGTGATACAAGAATGAAGAGAATTATTTCTTGGCTTTGGTTGCTGAGATGCCATGTTGGTAACGTGATGTCTATCTCACCTTGCAGTTTATATGTGAGGTCCATCAGTATGCTGGCTTTAAAGGTGCCCTTGGACTGGTCCTTATGTGAACTTGGCTGCCTGTCAGCAGCATGACTGCACAGTTTTGTTAAGCTTGGAAAGTTCCTTTAAAGGCTTGCAGAAAGGAAAGGCCTCATTTCAGCACATTTTTACCAGTGACATAATCTCCTCTTAATATTTGTATATAAAGCATCATGTCATTTACCAGGTCAAGAGATTCACTCCCAAAGAATGTAAGCCTCTGACTCTAGGAAGAGAAGGTTTAAAAAAGAATCAGTGTTGCTATTCAGCAGCTTTCCTGGGTGTCCTGTTCTTTAGCTGATCCACATTCTTTCCCAGTGAGCAAGAACATGATAAGGCACTTGTGTCTATTTATAACTGGCAGGGAGAGATACTTGCTTAGTGATGCAGCACTCAGGGAATGAAAAAATGAGGAAAAAGCAGCCCAGTCCCTAAATGCTTGCCCTGAGTTCTGCTGCTGGTTACTCCTCTGTGTTGGCATCCTTACTCTTCTTTGGAGGGCACCACGTGTGACTTGGCCTTTGAGAGCAAAATAAAGCAGCATGTTCAGGATGGTGCAAAATGAGTCACCAGGAAAGCATGTGGGCTTTTCATCTCCCTGTGGGTTTTGTGTTTGATTTTTCTTTCTCTGAGAATGACTATTTACATGAAGGTAGTACTTTGAGGGCCTGTTCCAAACTGGAGCCTGCAGTGCCAGGCTGTGTGCAAACACATGGGGAAAGGACAGGCTCTGCTCTTCAAAGTTAGTGATCAAGATGACCCTAACAACTAAAAGATAGGACAGGAAATGGATATGATGTGACTTACCATGACTTATGCTACACATTGATCACTTGCCAGACAGAAGAATCATTTACTTTTCATCTTCTCCCTCCAGATAGTTAAGAGTGAGGTAGAAGTTAAAGCAAACCTCAATAGGGAGAATTCAACTTCAGCAAATCACTCTGGTCATCACCTGCTACTCATTGGTTCATTGCATAGTGCTGAGTGAGAGAAAGTAGGATCTTGGATGTCTTTTGAACTGATGAGGAAGAGAGGTCATGGATCTCTTTTGTACACGTGTCCTCACCACACTGGTATGAAGATGGCAACTTTCCAGCCTTGCTGGTTTTGCAATTCTACATCAATGTATATGGAATCTTCATCAGCTGAGGGGAAGCCTTCACCCAGAACAGCTTTCCTTTTAGCATCATGTTCAGCTGTAATTCTGTGAGAGATGACAAGAAGTGTCCTTTTTTGCCAACCTGGTAATTTAGAGTGTCTGTTTTCTAGCCTGACAGGGAATGGCTGCTTTTTGTAAGAGATGGGAAAAACTGAATATTAGGAATAGACAACACAGATTTACTGACTTTCCAGTGAACATAGCCATTTTTTCTCTCCATGAGGACTGCATCCATGTTGTTTCACTAGTGAGCACAAAAACCAAAGCAAGGTATCCCTTCATCCTCACAGCCTGTCCTCTTGGATGTCATTTCATGAGGTGTCCAGTGTGCAAATACATCAAACATAAAACATCTATGTTCTAAAGAAATTAGTGTACTACTGGCATTGCTTTAAAATGTATTGACTGTACCAGTGGCTTTTTAAACAGTTTTGTGGGATGATTTTATCACTCCCTACAAACGTAGGCAAAATGTACTCCTTTCTGTAAAATGTTTTCCTCTTGGGCTTTATTTAGGAAAAGGCAGTCTCTGCATGCACCTGTAAACATTCCAGCTAGATAAATGTGAGGAAAGTACTAATTATTTAATTAAAAGTTTATTGTTCTGAAAACTAAGCAGAGTTATAAATAATAGTCTTCTGGAGATTTAAGCATGTGACTGACAAAAGAGAAACTTCCTAATTGCCTGATCCAATTCTAATGGAAAACTGAGCTTTAAAACCCCTCCCTTGTACTTTTAATAATAATACATTTTTGAGGTAAAGTCTGCATTGTGCCTAGAAGCCATAGTCAACTCCCTGAAAGGAGGTTGGAGTGAGGTGGGAGTCAGTCTCTTCTCCTGGATTACCAGTGAGAGGACAAGAGAAAATGGCCTCAAGATGCAGCAGAGGAGGTTTAGATTGGATATTAGGAAGAATTTCTTCACTGAAAGAGTTGGTGGGCATTGGCACAGGCTGCCCAGGGAAGTGGTGGAGTCACTATCCCTGGAGATGTTAAAAAAACATCTAGATGTGGTATTTAGTTACATGATTTAGTGGCATGGGGGTGGTAGGTTGATGGTTGGACTTGATGATCTTAGAGGTCTTTTCCAACTGTAGTGATTCTGTCATAGACTACCAACACAATGTGGGGAATGCTTGTGGGCAAGATCAAAAGGGAATGATTCACCCACAAATTTCTGGCCTCTTTAAAAGAAGATAACAGAGCTAGACACCAGAAGATGACTGGTTACAGGTATACTCAGTACTCATGGCAATGTCAACCCTCTGGTAGCTTAATTTTTGTCAAGCTTTTCTTGCCAAAAAAGCAATTTCAATAGTGCTTTGAAGGAAACCAGTAAAATGTTTAGTTGTTTTTTTTTCCTTCAATACCATATTTGAAAATTCATTTATGTGAAATATTTGACTGCAAAAGATTTAAGTCAAGTGTTGTCATAAGGAGAAATAGCAAGGGAGATGGGAGCTAGCTAGTGAGGAGCCTGAAGTTTTTCTCTGGTGTGAAAGAGTAAAGAAACACAGTTTAAGTTGCAAGGAGAAAGGTGATAGTAGTCAAAGAGATGGATTAGGAAAATTATCATTGTAGGAACTTTCTGAATGGCTAGGAGAAGGTTAAACCTGTATTAATAAAAGTACAGGAAAGAAATGGCTATAAAAGATGAGGTGGCTGGGCAGGATATCCATTGGATGGTAGAACAGCTTTTCACATCCTTTTCCTGCAGAAGGAAGAGAGACATCACACTGAGGAACTGCCCTGGAGGACAGGAGCTCAAAACATGGCAGCTTCTTTGGCTGAGAGAGGAAGTCTTCTGACTTACTCTCTCTAAAATAAACCTACTTCTGGTGAATCTCTCTGAATGGTAAATACAGAGGACACACTCCTCTGTGCTTTGTTTTCCCTTACTGCAGGGGCTGAGTGGTGACATGGGTGTGGGGAATGGGTGGCAGAGCTCTCCCTGCAGCATCTGCAGTGGTCAGAGACTGCCCTGGCTTGTGGGAATTCCCTAGGAGTGAATCCCTCTGCCTGGCACACATTCACTTTGTCTAATGTAAGATGAATGAAACAAACCAGACAATTTGGCCTTGAGATGCTGTAATTGTGAACAAACTGTCCAGAACAAAAATGTTTAGAAGACACAAACCTCATAATCCTCCCTGGCTTTTGATTTTCCTTTCCTTGTGCTGAATCCATTAATTTAGCTCTTTTGAACCCTGACTTAAGGAAAGCCTTAACTCTGTGGATACTGACTGCTATCAGTAGCATTGTTCTGGAAACTACTGCTCCATGGGTGGGATTTAAAAAACTCCTCTGAGGTGGCCCACAGGAGGATCTCATTTTCCTTGTCTGATTCAGTGGATACTGGGTGGAATTTTCTCTTCCACACTAACTCACATTAATGAAACAAGCCAGGCTCTAACAGACAACTGATGTCACCACAGTTTGGAATGCACATACTGAAATGAAAATACAATGCACTCTTCCTATAAATTGTGAAACTGGATAGCCTGCAACCATCTGGCACCCTACCTCTGGAAGAATATCTGTAGGGACAATATTCTTTCTGTAAGGCTACCTACCACCCTCTGACTGTCACCATCACAGAAAGCCCCTTCTCAAGTTGAGCTTTCAAAGTGCATGTGAAAAAAATCAATGCTATTTCCAGTGCAAACAATGATATTAACAACCATTGCATCCTTAAATCACACTCTGTGCTTGATTATATCCTGCTCTGGCAGAGGGGTTGGACTAGATGATCTCCAGAGGTTACATGTTTATCTGAATAAAGCTTATTCTTTGAATGGATAGTCAAGGTTGCTGCTCAGAGCAACGTCTTGCATTTAAAACTGAGTAAATTTTTTCTTAATCCAGAAAGACTAATTTCCTGTGATGTCTAGTGACCAGTCAGACTGGAAAAGACCTTGGCCATTTGGAAAATCTTCTGGCAGAAGCCAAGCAGCCTGCCTGCATGCCTCTTCCCTGCTCCCCTGCCAGCTTGGCTTCTTGTGCTTTGGTACTTCCTCTGCTGACAATTCAGTTGGCTGAAGAAATTCTAACCAGACTGGACTCAGATTTTGGAAATGGCTAAGTCCTCTGAAGGAGAAAATTGCCATTATATTCCACACCACATTCTGCTTACTTAAATTTCTGTATTTAATATGAGTAAGGCTATAATTTTACAACACAGAGTTAAATGAGAAGAGAGATATTTTTAAGAGCTCTTTTACCTTACAGTCAGTCATCTTGTGGAGAACTGAAGCCAACTCATGTGCCACTGGGGATGGAAGAGGAAGCGATGACAAGATAAGTGTGCCTCAAAAAGATAACAATCTATGGACAGAAAATAGGTTGAATTTTGCTTTGCTGCATAAGAAAGTTAACATCAGTCATGCATGACATGCAATTCTTTTTGTAGGGTCTTTCCAAAGAAAGGCTAAGCTTTCATTCTGCAGTGAAATCTCATTTCTGAAGGTATTCAGCTCTACTAACCTGCAGGGTGCAGACAAAGCACTCCCTGTTTTGGGAGCTTTTCCAGACTGCAGGAAATCTCTTGGGACCACCCTTAATTTTGGAATATATTTAACAAAGTTCCTAGCAGAGTAGCTAGCTGTTCAATATATTTTTTTCAACAAGAATGATGCACCTGGGATTTTTCCTTGATAGTACATCATGATGGAGTTTTTTGCTACATGTCAAAGAGAATCCAGCCTTTCTGACCATGTTTTAATTTTTCCAAAGAAAGTCCTTTTCTTCTTATAAATAACTTCCTCCCTCTGGCAATATCTTTTCCATTTCTCTATAGAGGAAATTGCAGTATTATGAAGAGAAACCCCAGAAATCAAGTGTAAGAAAACAGTAGTGCACAAATCAAAGCATTGAAAAGCAAGCAGTGTGGGAGTCAAAAAAAGTCTGCACTCCATTCTATGGGTAAGAAATATCTATTTAGTCTGTGGCTTTGTGTTTGATTGTGGGCCAGTGTCTCATTCAGAAGCTACCACAGACATGTTTTCATATCTTGGATTATTTTCCTGAGGCTTTTGTACTACCACAGGAGAGATGATCCTTTTGTGTCTAGGAGCAGTAGAGTACACACTTATCCTCTGTCCATATGTAACTCTCACCTGCAAAGCTGTACAGAGGAATAATAGAGGACCTTCTAGAAATTGCAGAAGCTCTTTAAAGATATCCTGAGTAATAGAAAAGAAACACAAGGTGTGATCAGCTCGTCCTTTCTTCACTTTTACCTTTGTCTATGAAAGCCTCCTCTATTTCATCCTCTAAAGGTGAATGGTTGTAGCTCTGTCTGTAGAAGGCAGTGCCCTAAGTTGGTATTGCCATAGCTGCTTCATAATGTCAAATTAGAGCTTTGGTTTGGCACAGGAATATAGGCTGAAAATAGGGAGAGTGGTTGCCAAACAAGCAAAGGTAATGCAATTCTGCTCCATTTCCAGGTATTAGTATGGAGAAAAATACTATCCTGGATGGATTATTCTGTATTTCAGCACTTTTTTTCAGTTCCTTTTTTTTTTTTTTGCTGCTTAGAAGACTTTGCTAGAATAGCAACTCAACAAACACAAACCTGTGTGAAAAGACTCTATTTCATTCTGGCTTCCAATCAGACTTCTTCTGCAGAAGTTTGTTTTCATGTCTCAGATGGATTTCCTATTGTTTTTGACAAGGATGGGAACTAGATCTGGCTACCTTTGTCCAACAGGTTTGTATTCCATGGCTTGATTATTTTACTGGATGTTGTAAAAATTTATTCACTTTTAAAACGCAAAGTCAGGGCAAGGAAATAGGAGTTGTACACTCTGGAGAGCTGTAGTTAACTACAGAATTTATACATCTGCCATTCCTCTGCTGTATCTGTTGCTTTAGGGATCTGATGACCAGATTTTGCAATAACATTCAGAATTTCCTTTACACTTCTAGCAGGGCTGTGTTTTCCTGCTCCTAAGAAAGCCACTTCTGGAAAGACATAAAACAGACCCCAGTTTATCTTCAAGATCTCAGCCTTCATTTAAAACAAACAAACTGAAGGATAAATATATTAAAAAAAAGAAGAAAGGTCGTTGGAGATGACAACAGGGAGCTTTGTAATGCCTTGCTTTTAAACATCCAGCTTCCCTGTGGATTGTGTGGCAGTTGTCACCCCAGGTGGAGGACAAACACCATCCCACGCAGGGATTACCTTAGTCAGCACCATCAGTAAGCAGCCAGTGGGTTGCCTGAAGGGACCTGTGGCAGTTCTTCAAAGGAAAATGTTTATTTTCACTGCTTTCTGTGTCAATAGAGTACTGCTTGTACTGCATAGAGTAAGCATATCCCTTTGGCCAGGGAGAAAGATGGTCTGCTTTGTGGAGACTTCTTGTACCTATGTGTGAGCTAGGCATCAAGTTCCTAGGATTATAAGGTAGTTCAGATTGGAAGAGACTTACCTTGACCTGCAAGGAGGTTGGAGTGAGATGGGGATAGGTCTCTTCTCCTGGGTTAACAGTGAGAGGACAAGAGGAAATGACCTCAAGTTGCAGCAGGGGAGGTTTAGTTTGGCTATAAAGAGGAATTTCTTCACTGAAGGGGTTGTTAAGCATTGGCCCAGGCTGCCCTGGGAGGTGCTGGAGTCACTGTCCCTGGAGATGTTTAAGAAATGTATAAATATTCTACTTAGGGACATGGTTTAGTGGCAGATTAATGATAGGTAAATGGTTGGAATTGATGACCTTGGAGATCTCTTCCAGCCTTAATGATTCTGTGATTCTGGCCTGTAAGGAAGCAAATCTAGACACAAAAGAAACTTTAATGTCATGAAAAGGTGCATATATAGAATATATATAATATATATATATATAATATATATAATATAGAATATATAGAATTGAGTTTATGCCAGGATTGGATGATAGCTAAACTGAGATTTTAAGGACCATGTGTCCATGATTTTGCTACCCAAAATGAGCCTAAGGGTTTACTGTGTCCTAGGATGATCTCTTAGTTTGAGGACAGTGATGTCCATGACCAGCAGAACTTGAGAAACCTCTGTGTACTCTTTCCCTGTCCTTCTGTCAATGTGGTAACATGCAATGACAGCTGAAGAAACAACAAACTTTGGACAAACTCATGAGATATAGAATTCCATAGAATCTATCTATTTATTTGTTTGCTTTGCCAAAATGTAAACATGTCAGGCATTCTTATGTAGCCATGTGCCTACATGGTAGCCCTCAGCAGTTCTGCAATGTGAATAATCTCATTAATTTATAGGATGCTAACTTTAGCTCTTCCTTCTAATGCTGCAAATAACCATTTGTTAAAGGTTTTAGTGCTCAGAAGACTATATAGTGGAAACTACTTCCAAAACATGGAAAATCTTGCATTAGCACACAGGTATTTCACTCAGGCAGCAGATATGAAGAGCTCTAAAGGCACAGAAAACAGGTAGAAAATGAGTGCTTCAGGAGAACAGTCATATTTGTGGAGTATTTTGCCTCACTTAGGCAAAGGATGTTAATGATTTCCCAAAAAATACCCTTCAAAACCAGACTACTTTGGTATGTGAAAAATCTCTGTGTTTGATCTGACAGATGCCATCATTAGAGGACATGATTTTAGTCTAAATAACACATCCTTTAATCAAAATTACATGGGGAAATGTTTATGTATCCCCCATAATTTGCACAGTAGTAATATGTAATATGCAAAAATATATCCTGCAAAAATATCATTACAATGTAGCTGACCAGACTCTTCCAGGACAACTTGAAAATGCATGATGGCACACAACTAAACACATCACCTAGATAAAGAGCAGTGGTCCCTAGAAGGCTTTCTTTTGGTGCTTTTATCCAGTGCAGGCAAAATTACCCCCAAAGAAATCCTAAGTGTGTGTTGCAGTCCCTGTGTACTCTCACCACCTCACAGAAAAGAAGTGAGTCTCAGGGATACTCAAATTCTTGGGCTGTAAACATGCTCACAAGGCTGAGGAACCAGAACTTACATTAAACAAGTTGCATTTAGGAGCTCTACCAGAGCTGTAGCCAAGCAGAACCATTCCATCACCAGCAGTTAATGCTCTTTTTTCTGCAGTAAAGTAGCATGAACACCTTCAGTGACTGTTTTTGAATGGAAAAATGAACTGTGGACATTATTTTCATTAAATCATACTGAAAGATTAGAAGAGCCACAGTCACAACAATTTCTCTGACAACATATCCCTCTCCTCCTCTATGGGAAAACAAGCCCCACTGTTCATTTTTGTGTCATGACTTTGAGGTTTACGATGTTTTTATTCAGAGTGGGTGGCAATTCTCCCCTGACCTCATAATAAGAAAGAAAAAGGAATGTCAGCATCGCAGATAAATAAATTTCCAGGCTTCCCCTGGGTCTGAGAGAAGAACTGAAAGATGAGCTGTATATTTTTATGCCTTTTCTGCACTGCATTGAGCAGAGAGATATTGGCACTGGCACGAAGGGAGTCAGTGACAGGCCTGGAAGTAATCTAGCTGTGGTCAACTCTCAACTGCTCTCCTCAGGGAAGTCCTGCCCATTCTGGCACCCAAGCACAATTGTTTAGGCATACCCATACTCTTTCCCATCTTCAAGTATGCTTAAACTCTCATTCAGCACTGAAATTCCATTCATAGCTGGACCTGCAAGATCTTTTGGTCCTGAAGCTAGCAGTTAAGAGCAAAGAAAAAAGAAAAGCCTCTGCAGGAGGAAATGGTACTATAGCCATCTCCTTAGTGGAAGAGAGGTGAATAACACAGGAAAGTATTAATAGCAAAGGTAAATTACTCTCCACAAACATATTTGGTAGATTGACCATTACATAGTTGTTGTATAGAGAGAGGAACAAGAGGAAAAGCAGGCCCTAGAGTAAATATTTTGTGGTGGATACTCTAGGCACAGATATCTAACTGAGAGACACCTCTGCAACAAATGCTAACTTATATTATGGTGCTGGAAAAGAACTCTACCCAATTTCTGCCTTTGTGGCTTCCTGAGTTCACTACTGACCTTCCTGATGCCAGAGAACATCAGGAATTATCTAAAGGAAGTCAAGGGAGTCAACACATTTGGTAGTGCAGAGCAATGACTCTACACTCTTGTATTTCTCACTATGAAAACAGAGTAGCCCTGGCTATCTGAAATCTATCTCCCCTTTTGCCTGCAACCACAACACTAAGATCTGCTTAGGCACTTGAATGCCCAACTCTGGATTTTAAACAGAAGAGTACTGTTCCAATCTAGGGCTTTTAAGATCAGATTTGCATTTGCTCTAGCAGAACTGGGATCTGTTGACCTTGAGGCCATATTGCAGAATTGCTGTGTTATTATTTTAGGCTCTCTCTGGGCTTGTGGGTTGGGATATGGGAGGAAGGGTGGGGTCAAACCCTGACTTTTATTCAAAGTTAAATATTTTTCTATCTTTGTTTTAAATCAAATTAGGCTAAAGTCATGGGCAAGCATGTTATTATGTCATTAAATCAAATAAATTATCTTTGATTTTGCCCCTATGTTTTGGAGATATAGTTCTATACATAAAGACAAATAGTAGAATAGATTTATATGGACATAGAGATAGACAGATTGAAACTCTCCATATATTTTTCAATTTAAAAGGTTTTAGGGAGAAATAAACAGCGAGGGAAAAGATATCTCAAGATTTCCACTGAAGTCTTCTTTGTTAGGGAAACAATAAGAGAAATGAGAGAAGCCACAGAACTGGCAGCAGTTTCATTTTACCTGTCTCTTATCATCTTGGAAAAAGTTGAGCACATTTAGCATTTTTCTAATAAACCATTAGAAATACAGTGAAAGCAACAACAGTAAGATATGCTGAACAAGAATTCTGCCTCAGAAAAGCATTAAAACCTGCTTAAATGCTTTGTTTTGATGTATTTGAAGCATTCATTAACATCCACTTTGATGTATTTGAAGCATTCATTTTAGTCCTAGAATTTGCTCTGTGTTATTTGCTTAACTGTCACTGGATTTGGATTAGCAGTTGAACAATTTCTGCAAGGATTTTCAAACAAAAATGTACACAGTGCAATGTCTGAGGGGGATCTGCAGACCCAGCTAACTATACTATGTGGATGCCTTCTTCCGACAGCTGCCTTGAATTCAGTGTTATGAAGGTAAAATCCTTTATCTATGCTTTTTTTACTAGAGCTCACTGACATTTCAAATTGACCACAATATGTAGTATCCACTAATGTGGACTCATGTGTGTAGCTGTTCATACAGCACATAATTAAAGACTAAGGTTGACCAAGGCAGAATATGGAAGTCTACTGGTGAGTGATTGTAAAGTTTAATTTTTCTTCATTATTAAGTATATTCTGATGGCCATCAAGATGCTCAAGGGTGTTTCTGAACTGAGATTTAAATATTTTGCAGTGAATAATTCCCATAATCATCATGGCTAGGCTTTGTAAACGCAGCTCCGGGGAGGGCTNAAGGCATAGAGTGCTTGGGGAAAACTCTATCAAAGAGTCTGGCGAAATAAACACTTGAAGAAAAGTCCAAAGCTCAGTGTTTCTAGAGCCATTGTGCTCTCTCCTCTTTTCTATGGTTCCCAATCATGGCTCATCTATCGCCACCACCTACGACTCTTGGAGCGCTTCCAGCAGCGCTGTCTCCGGACAATCCTAACCATCCATTGGACAGATGCTGGGACTAATCCGTGTGTCCTAGAACAAGCAGCAATTCCAAGCCTTGAGGCCATGCTGCTGAGAACGCAGCTGCGTTGGGCAGCTCACGGCTCCAGGATGAAGAACTCCTGCCTGCCTAAGATCATGCTCTATGGGCAACTTGCCCCTGGCTGTGGCAAGAGAGGAGCCCCAAAGAGTGAATAATTAAGTAAGTGTTAAATATGTAGATGCCTTCATAACAAGGAGCAAACTTCTAATGTCAAACAAGTTTCACTATCATAAACGTTCATCTAACCCAAAATGTTTTGCTGGATTAATTAAAGGCACCAATAGCTCTTTAGGGACCTTGTAACTGAGACTGGAAAAGTTTAGTTTCTCATTTTGGCTTGTTGCAATCAATTTTTGTCCAGACTAGACAAAGCATGCTGCCAAGCAAAAAGGCAAGGTCAAAGGCAAACAAGTGCAGTGTGAGATATTTCTAATGATCTTCCTTATTGCTACTATTACAACAAAAGAAAAGCTTATTTCCTTGCCTGATAATGCTTGTTTAAGTGAGATAGCAAGTTATTTTTCCTCTTATCTTTGTTAAACTTTTATTTCATTTTCACTCCCTTCAAAACAACATTATTTAACCTTGTTTTTCTTCTGGAAAGGTCTTCAAAGATTTATAGGAGTTTCAGCAGCAGAAATTGAACCAAGATTGTATCAGAGGAACTGCTCTGAAATGCATGAAGTTCCACTTCAGCAAGAAAAGCTGTGGGACCAGTTTAGAACTCTCTGGAATTTGGTATCTCATTCATTAATCTTTGCAGGAGATCTCTATAACTGTGCAGCTACATACAGGTTGACTACATTACTTTGTATACTTGTTTTAGTATCTGTTCTATCAATCTTTCCCCTCAACTTTTGGCCATGTTATTCTTTTTTTCTTATTATTATTATTAATTCAGTAATGTTCTTATTAGCTCAAATTGAAACACATGAATGTCCCCCTGGATGCTGCTATTGATATGTGAAGTGTACTGTGGTAGTTTAATCTTACTGCAGTGACCAAAACTAATATGCATGTTCCCATAAAGAATATTATATGTCCTCCATTTTTTACTCCTTTTAACAGAGGGAGAATTCAGACAAGACCTAACCACTCTGAAAATTAACTATTTCATTGGTTTTTTTAGTTGTTTGTTTTTTTTTTTTCTCAAAGTAAAGCAAGCAACCTAAGTTTTTATCATTACCAGAACTAGGACTGCAAAAGGCCAAAATAAGCATGCTAAAAGCATAGATCTTCTTAGAACAACACAACATTGACTCCAAGAGGATTTAAATCACAGTGCTTGCCAGGCTCTGCCAACTTTAACTGCATAATTGTGAAAAAGTTTTAATTAGCATGGCAGCTTGGCAAGACTGGAATCATGTTGGGCAGAAAAAATGGATGTTATTGCAAGTTTCTTTCCAATATAACACCAGAGATATGCTCATGGCCACTCCTATAAAACTACTGCCCTCTCCCACACATAAAGCTACCAATTTTAGCTCATTTGGATTTTAAAGTAACCTCCTCTTATTTAGTTTAAATAAGCATATCTCCTTAGCAACAAAAGTCACCTAATTAAAGTCTGTCACTCAGCTTAGACTGTCAATGAAAGATTGAAGTAGAAAGGGGACTATGAAGCAGCTGAAAGCAAAAGGGAAAAAAATGCAAGGAATGCCAAGGGCCTTCCAGGAATATCAGATAAGTCACTGAAAAAATGAGCTCATTAAAGGAATAAAAATATATAGAACTGATGTTTGGTTTGACTTGTATATAAGCTTGGATTTTTCATTCTCTGCAGGTTTTTCAGGGTGTTATTAGGAGTGATTTTAGGGCTTTGTTTTCCTCTCAGTGAGGAAAAAGAATATACAGCTAACTTCTTTTAAGTAACTAGCTTAAAACCATCCCAAAAGTTTGAGGTAGGGAATTCTTTTCGTGTTTTTTGCCATTCACCAAACAACATAGGAAAGTTCAAGATTTAGAAAGAGAAATACATTATCCTATCATCACAAAAATAGGCTCAAAGGAGGACTTGCAAAATGTTTGTGTGTCCCTTGCATTTCTATGAATAGAAAAGGCTCTAGGGGAGTGCTGGGGACTCCTTGTAAATCCCATTTTCCTAAGGAGTCTTTATTCCAAAGGCCAAATCCACAAAGAACTGAAGTCCTGTGGGACATGAGTTGCAATGAACTTCAGAGGCTTTGCAAGGGCTCCTGTGATGTTATGACACAGGTGTCACTTCTAAATTGCTTTGTGCTAGGACATGTCCTGGGTCCAGTGAAGCTTTTACACCTGAGATTGTCTAAACCTATCTGTGTGAAACAACACAAAATATGAGCTGCTCTCCAGCTCTCTTGAGGAAATGGCCTCAAGCTGCACCAAGGGGAGGTTCAGGTAAGAAAAATTTCTTCACTGAAAGAAGAGATTAGGAATTGGAACAGGCTCCCCAAGGATGTGGTGGAGTCACCATCCCTGGAGATGTTTGTAAAACATGTAGATGTAGCACTTTATGGCATGGTTTAGTGGGCATGGAGGTGTTTGGCTGAACTGGATGATTTTAGAGGTCTTTTCAAACCTTTATGGTTCTAGGATTGTCCCTCAAGGCTGGGCCAGCTGGCTGAGTGGGGGGATGTGATCACAGACTATTCTCATGGCAAGGTCTTATCAGAAGCAGGAACACACCAAGGAGAATAAATCTGTCATCAAGCTAGGCAGAGATTCTGCAGATGATCTCAAATACCTGGCTCTAGGGCACTCAGAGTCACAAATGACAGTGGAGCACAGGGAATGAAAGCACCCCTATGGGTGGAAAAAGCATTCTCTACTCCTTCACTCTTCACTCCTTAAGCACTGCTGAACCTCAGGAAGAGAGAAAACCTTTCCAGGTTGAAAGTGGGCTAAAGCTGTTTGCTCTATGGCCTCTTCCCCCTAAATTTCACCTTGCTTACAGATTTCCTGCTGCAGGTTGTTTTCCCAGCCTACATCTCCTCTTGGCACAAACATCTCCTTGTAGCAGCATCAGCTGCAGGCAGCTTAAGTGCCAGCAAGAAGCAGCAATTCAAAGCCTTTCCTCTCTGCCTTGCTTCAATCTTAATGCCAAATTGCTTGACTCTTTGGGATTCTGTGCATTAGAATCAGAACTGATCCTGTTTAAGGGACCAGGATAGGTAAAATTCCTGTTGGATCCTCTGAGGTTTGAATTATGGTAGTACACTGTAAAAACAATGGTTTCATTCTGATGTTCTGCAATTTCCACTCTGACTTCTTAGACTAAGTGACTCGATTCAGGCTGGAAGGAAAGCAGAGACAGACAAACAGGAAAAAGCCCAAGAATAATGCAATGATTCTCTTGGTCCTCCAGGAAGGTTTGAACTGGAGCTGAGGTTTGACCAAAGACATTTGAGGAAGGTTTTCTTACCTGAAGATGATATTTACATTTGCATCCCCTGCATGTTGTCTGGATTGGTTAATAACATCCCTGCTGAGCTCGCTTTCGTCACAGCTTTTCCTCTGACCTCATTCTACTTCCTGCTGTTTTTGTAGACAATTCCTTTTAAAGATTTTAATGAATTTGGGAGGCCTCTATATGAAGAAGTTTGCTTGTTAAAGAGGACACTCTTGACATTCATTCTGCAGCTCCCAATACCACAGAATTACAGAATATTCCTGGTTGGAAAGGACCTCTCAGATCACCGATCAGATCACCACATTTGGTTTTTTTGTGTTTTGTCCATTTGAAAACCATGTAGGTAAACTCTGCTGACTCAGGCCTTCATATGCAATTTGATTGAAAAATAAAGCTTCCAAAAGAAAAGCTTTTGGCAATCTTCAAGCATATTATAGCAGATAACTGCATGAAGTTGTGACTGAGGTTCAGTAACAGAACACAATGTATTTCTTCATAGGCTTTATAACTTACTAACTGCTAAAGGAGGTGCAAAAAAAAAAATCCCACATAACTGCTGTGATTTAAAAGATTTTATATTCAAAGAAATCTTTGCCTTGCTGAACTTAATGGCAAAATTCCCATTCCTTTTTGGGGATCCCAGACTAGATTAGGCTCTGTTCTCCTTTTCCCTCTTTGTATACCCTATGAATATCTAGAGATAGGAGCAATTTATATCCCTGTGTAAGGATTTCATTTTCTATGGGGTTTCAGAGCACTTACAAGTATTTCCCTTAACCATATGTAACAGGATGGAGAACATCAATGAATGTTATCAATGAAGGGGAGATTTCTAGAGTAAATCTTTATTTAGGTAGTGAAACCACAGCAGGTTTTGTCTCATTAGTATAACTTGCCTGCAATGCTTGCTTCTCTGCATCCCACCCTGCTCCAGGATTGAGTCTGTGACTACCACTACAATCCTGGACTCTAAAGAGTCTTACATGCTACTCATCTGCAGCAGGATAGCACGGAACTCACATCACCAAACTATGGTAAAACACAGGCAGTGTGCTTTCCAGCACGTTGAGAGAGCAGAGGACACAGTGTACTCCTTACTGGAGGATTTGAAAACCATTACACCTCAGTAAGCAGACTGTGGGTACTGTGTAAATAACTTGGTCTACAGTTTCCCTTGGCTCTCTTAGCTCTGGATTTGTCTGCAAGACAATAGTATAAACCTGCTGCTCAAAATAGAAGAGGATGACTGCACACACATACACACAAATTCAAACTCTGAAGGCCAAATATACTCACTAGCCTCCCTGGCATTGCTGAGGGTGCAGAAGCTTGGAGCACTTGTTTTGGATTTACTTGAAAGCAGTTATTACTGGCTCTTTCCATTCCTGAATGATAAGTGGAGGCATATGATAGATCCCTGGGGGTTTTTTTGTAGCCTCACAGTTTTGATACTAGAATCTTATCTAGGCATAAATGACTACTGACTTCATGGTTACTGGATAAAAGCCTTCTGGAGGAATTAATTCCTCTTTTTCAGTTCTTTGTAGAAAACAAGCTATTCCTAAAAGTCATTCCTGTGTAAAACAGCATTATCACTGTGAATACGACAGATACCTTTCAATATCAATGCTAGCAGACTATATAGGCTTAGGTGGAAGAAAAACCCAAGTACTTGTAAATCAAGAGTTTCTGGTGTGGCATATGGCCCAATACAAACAAATCAGGCTAATGTTGCATCCCTGTAAGTGGGGAGCACACTGAAGGTGCCAAATCCTCCAGTTTGATCTTCTTCCTGTTCTCTTTACAGAACCCCAGGAGGGAATCTCTCATGGAGACTGAGAAGCTGTTCACATACTAACAGCTGTATTTGCTTATGAAGGGACAAGAGTCTTCTAAACAGGTATTTAGAAACTTCTAATGCAGTTGTTGCAGGTTATGATCTTTTTAATAAGCCCTACTGCTCAGTCAAGTGATTTGCCAAAAACAAAACCCCCCGACCAGATAAGCATAGTAAAGTGTATCTAGTTAAATTCAGTTATGCCTGTGTATTTGTATCTAAAGGTGCTTTTCTTCAGTGGAGGAAGGAACAGGAGTATACAGACTGTCCATTGCCTACTCCTTTTAACTCTGTCACTGCTCCCTTTTTTATGACCTATGAGGTATCTGTTTGTCTAAGAATCTGTGTTGACCAGTTCAAGAAGAAAGAGTGCAAATACCTTTTCCTCACACACAAACAGAAAGACATAAATACCTCTTCTCTTCAAAGATCAAGTCACCTCCTGTTAGATGGCTGTAGGGAATTGTCTTCTGGAAGTACAGATTTCTTTCTCATTGACCTAAGTGGTAGCTGGGCCCATTCACTTAAATTTGGACAATTGATGTGGTGGTTTTGTGTCTTTTTGTTTGTTTGTCTTAATTCTTTCAGTCCTGTGAATGGAAAATCACTGTAGTTTTTGATTACATCCCTATGAACAGACTCATGAAGGAAGCTTCAGATATGCTCATGAGGGAAGCTTCAAATTTATAAGCTCCTGACCTGATCTCATTATTCAACAAAAACTTTCTTTTAATCAATTCCTTCTACAGGACAACTGAAGCAAGCAATGAGTTTTCTTAACTCTACCACAAGATACCCAAAGACTCAGAAAGGGCAAGTTTGTTTTCCAACTATGGACTCCAAGTAGGTAGAAGACAAGATCTGCTGCAAATCTGGAGCCATGCAGCCTTTTTTGTCTACAGGATCTCCCCTCCACTTACACAGAGGGGATAATAAGTAGTACCAGTGATTTTATGACGTGATCCCTATATTTATTGCCTGTGTTGAGATAGTTGTACTGTAAAAGTCCCTTGCTCCTTCCACTGGGTGAAGAGAGCCACTCACTTTCCTCTGCACACTGGCCAAGAATCCCATCCTGATCTACTCCACAACCCAGGTTACATCATCTTGAAAGGCTTCTTCTTTTTTTAATCTTTCATTTTGCCTTCTAGACTAATTAATTATATGGACCTTGAAAGAGAAAATCTGAGCTAAGAAACATGGAATGCAATGTGGGAAAGGGCCCTTCTTATTTTTTGTTTAGCTGTAGTTCAGAAAGGGACAACAGCCAATGCTTGAGAGCCAGCCAGATGGAAATTACTTCAAGTAGTATCTCAAGTGTGATGGAACTGAGGTGCTTTTAGCATACCATACTCATTAGGTACTTGTAACATCCAGCATGTCTAAGTACTGGAGGCTGACAACTCTTTTGCACAGTGAAATTAAACAAGTTGAAAGGTATTTGTTTTGTATTGCAAACCAAATCACATCAGCTGCTAGGTTTTATGGAGCTTGTTGGTCATAGTAGACACAACCTCTGTTGATGAAAGGCAGAAGTTCTCTCACTTTTGGTATGAATATGAGTAAGTTTTCTATATTTTGCCTGTGACTTTGTGCCAGTTAAAAATGTGAACGACTGTTTGCTGGAGCACTTTAAAGAGTATGGTGCTTATCTGTGAGATAAGAAAGTTGCATTCTGTTTATTTGTAGTTCAAAATACCTTAGAACCTTCACCTCACTGGGAGGAACTTGTACATTAACATCTGTTCCCAAGTAAAAATATTGTGTATTTTAAACTTGCAATATTGCATTCAATTAATAGAGAAAAAAAAATCAACAAATTGGATGCAATTCAGCAAAGAACAGCAAAAAAATAGATAATATAATATAATATAATATAACATAATATNAATTATATTATATTTATTTAGTATTATATAATATTTATTTATTTATATCTTTATTAGTAGATCATTGTTTTAGACCCACTTCATTAAATCTGAGATAATGCTAGGCAGACATAGGAATTCATTGATATAGATTTCATTCAAGCCCAGCACATAATTGGGGGAACAACATACATACGTTACTACAACTACTTATAAGTGTAGTTGAGACCATAAACACCACAGAGCTATGATTTGAGCATGAATGGAATTAACAACATGAGCCACATGAAAACACAATCATATTATGAAAAATATACTGATTCCATCCAGGGAAAAAATTTCTGGCTCTGGAATAACCTCCTGAGAAAACAATGGGAGCCCCTATTGTCTGATTCCAATAAACATAACTAAGAAAAAACACTGGAAAAACATCATTCAGAGATTAATCATTTAGCAGGAGAGGAATGGAAAAGTGAGGATATTATCTTGGATGACTTAATCTGTCCATGACTTTTATGATCCTGTGAAGGCATACAGATGCCTTAAAAATATGTTCCTGGAGGTCTAATTCAATAGATAACAGACTCCTGACTATTTGTACTAACTAAGAAACATGCTGCAAAATGTTTAGAGACTTTTTTTCCCTGTGAAAAATAATAATGTCCTTTACTTTCTTAGATATCTCTTTCCTTTTGTAGAGGAGCACAGATATGTGGTATTGTGTCACACCTTGGACTGGTGCCACGGGGAATAAATCAAAACAAACATAAGCTATCACTTGTTTCATGGCAACTAACACACCTAACAAATACAGATTAAAAGAAGTTAATGATGATGGCTTCAATCAATGCTATTGTACTAGCTAAACCACCTCAGAACATCAGTATTTGTATCCCTAAGGACACCTTACCAGTGATTTGATTTTAGGCTGCAACTGTCTAGAGAAAAGATTCATGCTAACATTTTGTATTTTAATCTAGCAGGGGAAAAAAAAGATGTGGTGCAAGGGTTTATAATTAAATAACTTTTTTATTCAATAGCTTTATTTTATTAAATAACTTTTTTATTAAATAAATAGCTTTATTTTATTAAATAACTTTATTTAAATATTTATTTAAATTTATTTAAATAACTTTATTTAAATATTTATATTTATTTAAATAACTTTATTTATTAAATAATAAATGTTTATAATTAAATCTGAAGAAATCCAAGCTCGATAAAAAAGCTTTTTTTTTTTTAACAGTGGAAAATTAATCACTTCTACAGCCTTTATATATAAGTGTGTGTGTATATATACATATATGTGTATAGATACAGCAGGTGTGTGTGTAAATGCATATATGTGATCTATAACAATATACTAATATATATAATTAATATAGCAAATATTGCACTAACAACAGTGTTAAGATATTCATATATTCTATATAATGAATTATACAACATGTAGCATAGAGAATACTTAGAGCATGTAATATATTACTATACTATTGAATACCATCATCATCACTATACTATTGAATATAATGTTATAGTAAAGCCCACTATTCATATAATATGATTAATATGCATTATATATGTATGATTTGGTGGTAAGCTGTCTCAGGGTCACAGCTCTTGGCACCCCTGTCCAGAGACACCGCGATGATGGTTTACATCTGTGCATGTGCAGGGTTTTGTTTTTCTTTCTTATCAGCTTCTCGGCTCCTCCCGGCAAAGAAGGAGGGAGGGAAATAGTTCAACCACTGAGTCTTTTCTTTTAAAGAAACAGTGTCCATATCCAAATTCAAAAGTTCAAAAGGGAACATGACGTACACTCTTAAATTTTAATCACTCCAGGACATAAGCACAGCAGCAGCAGCCTTTGAGTAAAGCAAGATCTCTCTTTTGAAAGGTCATTTTGGAGACTGTTTTGAAGAGAGTTTAGGAGCCTGATGGAGAAATCTCTGTGTGAAGCTTTATAACCTAATGTTAGGAAATGAATTCAGGTGATCAGGATGCTGTTTTGGCATCGTGACAGATGCAAGCTACAATTTGAGGAGCAATTGCTAAAAGTAATAAGCAACTGACAGCTGTGCAGTGGAGCAAGCTGGTCCTCTTAAGCTAGACAAAGTGCCTAAACACCCAGATAGGAAAGCAAGACAGCAATTCAGACCTGGCATTCAGCAAAGAAGACAAGAAGAGGATGTGTAAAGAGTTGAAATTACATTTCTCCCATGCAATGCCTCTCAGTATTTCTGACACGTGTGACAAAGAACTATGCTGATGATTTTTGGGGTCCTACAGTTATCAATTCATCTCCTATAAAGGAAAGCCAACTGATTTACATGAAGGGTGAAGGAGCTGATGGGAACTGGTTGAAGTTAACAGCTGTTTCAACAGAAACAGAACCAGGCCCTGAAAGAATAATGAATCTTTTATACAGTCTTCAGTTCACTTCTGAAGTTAAAGTATTTTCATCAGCAAAATCCAGCAAACTTTCTAGAGAGTTAAGGAGTGTCATCAGGATTTGGCAGCTTGGAATGGACATGGACAAACCCTCACAAAACCTTTATCTACTTTATCCAGTAATACTTATGTAGGCCTGACATTTTCTTTTTTTTTTCTATTCAACCATCCTGCCTGAAAACATCAGGAAATGTATGAACATAAGCCTGAGTTATTCTATGCTTTCTGCATGCAGCTGAAGCCATTAACTCTATAATATATACTCAAAATGTCACATGCAATGATGAAGTTCACAAGAACAGACTCAGACAAAAAATCAGCAGAAACAGTGAATTGTTCCACTGAGCAGCAGCCTGCTATGTATGAATTTACTCAGCACTGCAGAGAATCCTCTCTGAACCTTACGACCTACACCAATGGCCCAAGACTTGTGCTCAAAAAAAAATAATTCTATCTGCACATGTCTAAAACAGGAAAAAAATATGCTTCTTTCTTTGCAAATCCATTCCTCCAGCAGTAAAGTAATTTGCACACTTCCAGGGAAAACTATAAAATGAAACAATGCAGTATATGAAGGTAGTATATTGTAGAAAATAAATACATAAATAAAAAGAAAGAAATACATGGCCAAAAGCTTGAAAAGAGAAATCTTCAGACCTTATGCCTTAGTTTTAATGTGCTGGTGGAATGTAACATGATTCAGTAGAGCATGAAACTGTGTTAGTTCTCCAGCATCTGAACTTGTGTCTCATCCTCTTCCTGTAGGACTTGTACCTGCCCTGTGAGAAGAGGTGAGCTCTACTTGGAAAACTTGTTCTGTTTTTTCCAGTTTTTGATGCTGAAAATATTTGTTTCTCTGATGCTTAGGAAATACACACTTTGACTGAACTTCCTTTCACATAAAAGACCTCAGTGTACAAGTTATCCCTTCCTTCCTGTTGCAAAATATTTTGACTTGTGATGATTAGAGTGGCTCAGAGAAAGCAACAAAATATTTGCCAACATTATATCTTTCTTCCTCCATCTCCCTGTTTTACCCTTAAGAAAAGGACTTCATTTACTGTTGATGCTGAAAACTTGGAAATGTGGCAATATTCCCAAGGTATGTTGAATGCTCAAGATATCACCAATCCCTTCTTAACCTTAACAAAGATCTCATATATTATGTACTGTCTTGAAGTGTATATGTTAAATTCATACTTCACTGCCTGTCCTGGTCTTCCTCTGGATTTCAGATGGAATTCAACCTGTGAAAGACATAAATCCTCCAGAAAAAAAAAAGCTTTATTTCTTGCTCTGTTGTGAACAGCAGAGTCTTCTGAACAGAAGGTCCCTGTCTCTAAGGGAAAGGTGCTCACTAAGCAGCCTTCTGAAGCTCACCAGTTTCCTGGGCCCCCAAATTTTCCATGCACTGATCTTCCAGGGGTAGCCCAACTTAGTGAGGAGTTTTGTGGCTTTGGCTAGGAGGTATGGAAATTTAATCATCCTGTAGGTACTGAGTTTGCATGATTTCACTGTATTCCAGAAAAGTCAGACATCCTTATTTACCTAGTTTGACTTTCAAGCTCTGCTGCTGGTGACAGGCAGTTTGGGACCCATCCACATGCCTGAACAAGTTGTTTGTGCTATTTTAGGTGTCCTGTAGTACCTGAGAAATGGCACAGCTCATATGAGTGAGAGGCCCATGTTATTCTGAAACAAGAGCCTGGATACCAGGTAGGACACCTAGGCACCCTCCTGCCAATTTAAACACTAATGCTCAAATACCTGAGTCCCAATCATTTTTTTTTTCCCCTTTTCATCATGCAGTAGTTTTGATTCATCTTCCTCTTCTGGACTCTGATAGTTATTATCCCCTAGAACATGCTCCAGATATCTCAAGCCACTTGCTCAACCTGCTGGTGAGTCCTTCTGCCACAGCATCAGTGGTGAGGTAGTTGCCATCAAGGGGTGTTCAGGTGTTGTATTGGTTCTGTATATATTTGTATCTATTTAATTTTCTTATTATTATTTAAATTCAAGTAGTTTAAGTTTCATTTCCAATCTACAACTCTGTCTGTTAATTCCCCTTTTCCTTGCTGGATTAGGGGGGAAGGGGATAATAGAGAACATCTGTCACTGGATTAGCAGTTGGCCCAGCCCCAACCCTTGATGAGGAGCTTGTCACTGTTCCACATTGACTAATGACCTTAATCAATGTCATGGTGCCCTCCCTCCCCAATATATTTATGTGCTCCTAAATAGTTAGACCTCAGCAGTAGTTCCTGAGCCCTGAAAGGCCTCTAAAGAGTGTTCTCTGCCCAGTTTCCAGCACCTTCTCTGGAAAAGCAGGAGCTCCTAGATATGTTTCCAGCTAGAGCTGTCAGCCTAGCACAGCCCCCTTGGAGACTGGAGTGTTTAAAGTCCATGAAAACTGGTTGCTTAGGTATCTCCTGGGATCACATTTGACTTACTTCACCTTACCCCTTTCCTTTGAGAGGATGGGTTGTTGAGTAACCCATGGATCAGTCCAGACTGGGAACTGATCTGTTGGAAAACAGCCCTGGGGAAAAAGCTCTAGGAGTGCTGGTGGCTAGGAGGATGCCCATGAGGCAGCAATGTGCCCTTGTGGCNCATTCTGTGATTCTGTAACCTGCATCTTTTCCTCTCCGGTACCTGAGGTGATTTAAGGTTTTCTACCTGAATGGTTTGTGTGGCTTTGTACACCCAGTGCTGACCACAAGAGCTGGTCTTACATTCAGCACTCTGAAGAACATTGTTTAGCCTCACAGCTCAGGTCATCAGGGCACCTTTATTTTTGCTGGATATTTCATTCTATAGCTGGCTGCTTTAGGTTTTGTCTTTGTCATGCATGGTAAAGTTGTTTGTTTATTTAATACAGAATTCTTGGGCTCCTGCACTGTTGGTTGCCTTTGTTCTTTGTGAGCCAAAATACACTTTACTGCTGATGGACAAGAGTCATTCAGTGCCTGTGTTAGGAGTGGGAGAAGGCCAGAAGCTGAGTCATTTAGGGTGACTTCCTCCCTACTCCTTCTCTGTTTCTCCCAACAGTAGCCCCACATGGGAATGGGTGTACATGTAGGAGCACATTGGTATGTGGGACCAACCCTTTCCAGAAACAATGCTAAGGCTACCTGAGGGCAACTGGATTTTCTAACCTTCATTCTGTTTCATAGCAGTTTGGGTGAGGGCAAATATGATGTTGTTTGTAATTAAATGTGTGCAACCATAAGCACCTCCTCAGAGCTCCTTTGCTGCCCACATGGAGAGAGAGCCCCAGGCAGTGCCATCTAGCTCAGAAAAATAAACAAGCCACTCAAGACCTTTGTTTGCCTGTTGAGTCATGAGGGGGCTGCTCACAGGAGTATTAAGAAAGATAAACATATGGCAAAACTCTAAAGACTATTTCTGGAAACCTTGACTGGAGGGAACAGCTAATCCATTGTTCTGAGTCTGCAGAGTATTACAAGGCTGGAGAGAGGAATGGGAGCAGGAAAGAAGCAAAAAAACCCCAAATCCAAGAGATCAAAAATTCAGAATGGTTGTAATTACCCGTGTAGGCACAAGGGCTTTGTGGGAAAAGGGGGATGAGTGACACAAGGGATTTGTGGGAGGAGTTGGATTTGTGAGCAGTCATAACAGGAGGCAGTTGTTACCAGTCTCCTCAGGAAATAAACAGGGAATATCATGGATTGTTAGAGTGCTATTCCAAAGGGAAAGAATATTGGTTAGAGGTGATTAACAATTATTTGCTGATTGCAGTTCATAAAAAGCCAAGGGGTCATTTTTCCCACACGTGCTCCAGCAGAAAGGTCAGAGGGAATATTATACCTGAAAATACAAAGGTCTTTGTTTTTGTTGTTTATATGGGGTTTTGTTGAAAAGGAACATCAAATTACTCATTTGATTTTCTGCTATTTTAGTATTTTCATTTATTACTGTAAATGAAAGCATCATGTATCTATGCAGAGGCTTGTGGCTTTTTGTGATATGTTGCTCAGGAGAAGCAATGCAGCAACCTCAATGTTTCCTGAGGTGATTTCTCCTCAGGTAGTCCCTGAACATCTCTGTGAGTTACCTCTGCACATCCCATGGGCCTGTATAAGTGAATCACTGTGCTTTTCTTCTGTTCTATTGAAGAATGATGTGCAGCCAGATAAAGTTAATAAAATAACTGCAGGTGTTCAGTGGAGAAATATAGGTTCCACCTTTATTTTTATTATATTGGTCAAGCTGTCTGTGGTGAAACCTGTGAAGGTCTTAATATATTTGGCTGATACTGAGCTTCAGACAGCAAGAGTGAGGTAAACAGGACAGTACTTTTAGCTCTTGATGCAGGCAGGTGCTTATGAGTTGGATTAGGATTGAAGCCAATAGGCAACACTAAATCAGATTATGATTATCATTTATTTGAATGAATTGGAGTTCAGGATAAGTAGTCTCAGGTGCTTTATAAATGTGGCTGGACTTTGAATCACTGACTGATTCTTAACCTACCTCTTGCTTACAGAAACCTACTGCCTCCAACTCTATTTTAGCAAAAAAATAATAGATATATTTCTAATCTACCCAGTGCCTGCAGTTTAAGCAAAACCACTCTCAGAACTGAACCTCAGATAATTTACTGCACCCTGCCATTGCAGTTCTGTCCCTGGTTCCTCAAGGTGCCTACTGTGCCAGGTCCTAACCAGACCCTGAGACCTCTTCTCCCCTGTGCTCTCTCTTGTCTGCACCACAAGCAACCTGTAATGGTGGCTCTGGCACAAAGCCACTTGCTGCCCTGCAGCTCTGTCAGCCCTGATTTAACAAGAATCAGGCATGATCTGTTGTCTCTAAAGTTCTTATTAGTGCAAGACTTCCTAGTGAGCTCTTATGTCAGAGCCAGGTTCCTTCCCTCTCCCACCCACAACACATTTGACTCAACCACTCCTGCAGTGCAATGCTGCCTGGGGCACCAGAGCCCTGACTATATGCTAGGTGTTGGATTCATTCCCATTTCCATCCCAAAGCCACCCACTAGGCCAAATCTTAAACCCAGTCTGGCATAGTTTAGGACCTAGCCCAGCTACTTCATTTGCTTTAAACCTACCCTTTGCTTTCTTCTAGTTATTTTGTGGTCTAACATAGTCATGGACAGTAGGTGTTGATTAAATCTAACCAAAATAGTGATGTCCATCTGTCTTACCTGTTCCAAATTGCCTTACATATAATCTTAGGTCTCCTAATGGTCATAAACTAAGCTCCAACTGGCTTACCAGAAGGCAAGCTCCAATAAAGTGTCACCTACCAGCTGAGTCCAAACTGTCTCAGCACAGCTTTTTGGGCTGTGAAAGTGTAATGGCATTTCAGCAGTTTTGTGGAGAACAAGATTTCACAATTCTCATTTGATTTGAAATGTATTTCAATACAGTAGCACAAAAAGGCAGTACAGAAAGCAGAACAAAAATATCTACTCAAAATGGAATTTGCAAGAGTGCTTAGGAGAACCTTGCTGTCCTAATAATCCAGAGTTGTTCCTGCTCTGAAATGGAATAGCCACAATTGCAGGATTTTTGTCCATATCTACAAGAAAAGTACAAATTTCTTTTTGTATGTTTTCCTAAGGAGATTGGTTCGCCATATAATTGACCTAGGCAATCTTTTGGATCACCTTTGATATCTTTTGGATGTATTCAATAATTTCAAACTGATTCATCATAAAATTTAAATTTTTAAGTTCTGTGAAATGCAGTTAGAAGCAAGGAAGCTGGATGAGTTCCTTCCAGAAGGAGAGGGAGACAGAGCTAAGCCTTAGGAGACTTTGCCAGGCAGCAGCTGCTTGTTAGGTTCGAAGAGGGATGAGACAAGAAACCATCATTTATGTATTTTTGGATGAACCATAGTCCATACTGGCTCTGGTCTGGCATGACTAACACAGGATACAGAAAAAGGGGAATGGTGAGCAGCAAGGGAAATTGGTGAAGGGATAAAGATGATTACTTAGGAAGTTTGATATCATTTGTGTTAAATCTTACTGTAACATTTTGGGGCAAAGGGAGAGGAGTTTCAGCAGACATACATCAGGAATCAATTGTGACTTCAGAGGCTAGGACTTTTCTGGGGGGAAATCATGACAAATGTGTAGGAGTGGGCAGCAATGAACAGGACTGCAAACCTTTTGGGGTAGGAACTGGCTTTATGCATCTTAGCACAGTGCAGATCCTCCTTACTCAGAGCTTCACATGTACCTGTTATTAGTAACAACATTTTGTATCAGCAAAGTAATAGCAGTAGAAAGGAACAAACAGCTCTTGCTCCACTCTCATTCTGTGGTTCACAGTAGCACAGAATGTTAGGGGTTGGAAGGGCCCTAGAAAGATCATCTAGTGCAACCCCCCTGCCAGAGCAGGATCACCTAGACCAGCTCACACAGCAATGTGTCCAGGCAGCTCTGCAATGGCTCCAGACAAGGAGACTCCACAGGCTCCTGGGCAGCCTGGGCCAGTGCTCCATCACCCTTACTGGAAAGAAGTTCTTCCTCAGGTTAATACTAAACCTCCTGTGCTCCAACTTGCTCCCATTCCCTCTTGTCCTACCATTGGATGCCATTGAGCAGAGCCTGGCTCTCTCCTCCTCACACTCACCCTTAATGTATTTCTAAACATTAATGAGGTAAAATCTTTGGAAATCCAGAGGAGGGAGCAGGTTATGGAGCTGCATTTGCAGCTTTGGTTCTGGCAGGAAGCATTAATGGCACAGGACCCAGTTATTCTGCTTGTGTGAGTTGTGTCCCCTGGCAAAAATAGACAGACTTTGCCGTCTGCAGTTTGCAAGGAGCAGCTGAGGGAAACAAAACAATCTTCAGAGGTGGTGGTCAGCTAGGAGTGGCCAAGGATACCTGGGAGGGGAGGAAACAGTGAGTAAAACCCTTGCAAAACTGGCAGAGGTGTCCAGGTGCCAGTATCTCCTTTAAAGATGAAGACCTTTACCTTCAGCTGCCTCCTGTGTGTGAGCAGGGCTGCAGGCAAGGCTTGTCTTCCTCCTCTAGTGACGTGGCATCTCCTGCATTTCCATTGGTCTCCCTCTGCCTGCCTCCCTTTCCTGTGGAAATAAAGATATGGGCAGGAGAAAAGACATATTTGGTAATGTTTCTCTTCAAAGCCTCTTTTTTTTTTTTCACAAGGCTGCCTCAGCTGCAAAATGTTAAGGGGAAAGGAAAAAAAATTAAAAGATCTTGGAACTAACTCCAGACAGACCCTAATACCTACAAATTTAGCTAAGTAAGCCAAGTCCAGAAAGGCAAAACATGAAGAAGGCTCATTATTGGACTGCTAGGGACACTCAAATAACCAGACACACCACTACTTCAGATCTTCATTTTTCAGACAGCTTGTCTTTCATATCCTATCCTCCCTCATCATCCTGCTCACTTCTTATATTTCCCTTTGACCCCAGTAACTCCACTGCATTTAAAATTGTTTATAGAACATATAAAATTGTTTATAGAACATATAAAGTACAAAAATATTACTTACAATGTCTATGGGAAACAGTCACCTAACCCTCTGTCTGGTGGAGGCATTCCCAGCTCCTCTAATTGTTTCAGTTAGTTGCTTGTATGATGTTTATTTCCTCTCCAGAAAGTCCAAAAGAGCTTAGTGGTCTCTTTTTCTGTTTTGTTTGAATAAGAATTGACTGAGGAGATGCTATGGAGCTTAGGGCATTGGGTGAATGTCTCAGATTCATGGTTCTATCAGAGCTGTGCTCAGGATAGGAGATGGAGTGACAGTGCTCAGTTTTGAGGTTTCTTGGAGAATAATTACTTCTCCCCAAGATGTTTTAGAACACCACAGGATGGATAAATTGACAGCCACCATCCCTAGCCAGAAGGAGGGGGAAATTTACCTTCAGTTGACATTCAAGATACCCCTGGAGACCTGCCCAAGTTGTAACTTAATCAATAAAACTATTGTGTTAGCTATTCCCAAAACAACTGACAAATTCAATCGAAATCCATGACTAGTTTTATCAGGACAAGGATTGTACTTCAGCTATTCAAAAATGTACAGGAATAAAGGCAAAGGGAATGTTCTCAATCGAATCAATGTTTTTTTTTCTCAGTGTTACCTATCACAATTCAGTTGGTCCTAACAGGTTTTATGAGAGTAAACAACTTTCATTTCTCATTCTAAAGTGGATGTAACACTCCAAAATAATATATCCATGTATATTTGAATATAATGGGCCTTTGCCTTATTTTTCTTTCAAGACTAGATTGATTGCCTGTGAGGTATAAATTGAACACTGTAGTGAACAGAAACAATTTGCTTTTGAAGTTGAATGCAGAATTACAAGGAGTTTTTTCCTCAAATCTAGTTTTGTTGCTGATGGATTCTTATTAGTATGTGTTGGTTATCATCCAACCTCTAAGGAAGCTTGAATTTGTCCCCAAACCATGAACTCCTTTCAGGCTGTTGTGTGATTCCAATACAACATAAAAACTTTAAGAGGTGGTTAGCATGCAGACACTTTGCATTTGTATTCAATAACCTTGTTTATGATACTGAAAAAAAAAAAAATAGTTGTTTTCATAGCTTTTAATGCCAAAAATGGCTACTCAAACATCTAGTCTGACCTCCCATACAATCCCAGCCATAGAATTGGATTGTTTGGCTAACAAATGGTAGACTTTCACAGCACAACCAAGTAACTGTCTGCAGCTGCTTAGTTACATAAAGCATAGGGTGGTTTTTTTTTCCTTCCTCCTCCAGTGGGCTGATGAAGAAACTGTAGTCTAGAAGTTATTTTGTAAGAATACTGTTTATAGTATGAGTAGGACAGACAGAAATACGAGAAAAGCTCTGGGGCTGCCAAAAATCTCATTTTTTGGAAGAGCAGCCCTTGGGCTTTGAGAAAGTACTGTAGGAAAAAATGTTATTTAAATGAGATAATTTCTGTCTCACTACACAATAATTATTCCCTGACATAAAAATTATTTTGCAGACCCCCTCCAGCCTTCCTTGTTAGGGACAGGCAGTGTGGCATGACCTCTTCTTTCTGGCTCTGCAAATTCCTTTCTCCAACACAGATTCCAGAGTTTAGGGAGCAGCTGAAACTCTTAGGTTGTTCCAAAAATCTGGCAGTTTATGGTTGGGCTTAAATCCTGCCTTATTTACTGCCCTTATTCATTTTACCTTATAGGATGAGAAAGTGTATAGCAGGGTTGTTTTTTTTTCCTTTTGCTGGCCTGAAGTTGCAGAAGGACTTTTTACTCCATGCAGAAGACTAACTATGACTATTACCCTAAGGATGCTAATGGTAGCTATGTGTTACACATCCTCCTCCCTTTTCACTGCATGGTTTGGCAAAAGATCTATGGAACCACTACTGTTGAAATCAGAGACAAAATTCTCCTTTCTTTGATGTAAGAAGTCTGGACCAGCCTTGATTCCTTTTCACAACTCCATATTCCCAAATCAATGATTCTTTTATAAAAGGGAACTAGTTTAATAGGAATAAATGTTGATACCTCTCATTTTACTGCTTCATGAATCATCATCTTACACTTCTGCTCTCTTGCTCTGCATCTGAGACTCCCTCACACTTCATACTGTGTTTTTCAGACAGTCTGAGGCACTGAAAGAAGGGGAATCAGACAGTATTACAAGGGAGAAAAACACTTAACACATTAGTGGTGTGTATAGAAAGGAAAGTTCAGTGTGGATAGGATGTGATCTGGCTCACATTTATCCACAGACTAGCACCAGCACAGGAGGAGGTCATGTGAAAAGCAAGTGAGGCATGACCTAGTCTTTGGGTGGCAGTTTAAGGTTATAGCAGCAAGTGGAAAGAAGTTATTTCCCTCTACACAACACTTGTGAGGCTGCACATGGAGTGCTGAGCCCAGTTTTGGGCTCCACAGTGCAAGAAAGTCATGAATGTACTGAAAAGTCCAGTGTAGTTTCACCAAGCAAAGTCAGGGGCCTGGACCCTGCAAGAGGTGCCTTCCAACCCAAAAACCATTCTGTGATTACATGAAAAGAGAAGCTGAGGGAGATGGATTTGCTCAGCCCAAAGGAAAAAGGGTTCAGGAGTGACTGACTTAAATTGTTGATGTTCACTCAGCTGAGATCTGGAGATATCCAAGATCTATCAGAGGAATGAGTCTTTGTGCCAACCTTGGACCACTTCCAGAGCCTTCCCAGTTGGGTGAGAAGATAGGTTTGGCTGAGTTTGAGGTAACTACAGGGGTGTGTGAGTGCTGTTTTGTAAAGGCAGATTGAAAGGGTTTGAAGTAAATGTGGGGATCCAGGCCAGGATGCCATTGGCCTTCTTGGCCACCTGAGCACACTGCTGTGTGCCTAAGTGACCTAAGTAGAGCTCACCATGAAATCAAGCATCCTAATGTGGACTTTCTAAGTTACTGGAAAATAGGTTAAACCATTGAACTGCACTGTGTTTAAAGAATATTTGTAGTGATAAATATTCTTAAAAGTAATCCACTCAGGTGAAAATATCTAAGTGATATTATACCTGGGGGAGACAATAACACATGAGCCTAGGAGTTGATTTGAAGAGTGTCAATAGTACCCAGATAGTTAAGATAATCTGGGGACACCAGACAGCTTCTGAAAAGTAAGCACAAGAGATTCTCTCATCTGGTATTTGTTTACTTGAAGGAGGAAGTTTTGAAAACTTTATACATTTATTCCACAGCTTGGCAGCTGTGGGCACAGAAACTGGAATGAACTGACCTTTCCGACTTTTATCACACAAAGACAACCTCTGTGCCTTCCCTGCTGTCTCCTTGCCTCTGGCCCCCACTCCCTAGAGAAATACAGCACTGCTTCTGTTCATTTTCCCTTCTATTTCCCCCCCCATCCCCTCCCTTCCTTCAGTTTGTTTCCTTTACCACTCTGCACCTGTTTTTAAAATGCAAGTTACTAGTGAAGTTATTCCTTGCTCCTGGGAGAGACAGATGGACTCTGGAAAGCAGAGCCATGGCATCTTCCTTGTGCAGGGTGACAGAAGTAGCTGCCATGAAATATGCTGTTTAACTAAACACAGATGGTCTTTTCATGATAGGACCTGATGACTTCAGGAGATGGGTAATACCACACACATGCATAAAACAAGTAAATCCCAGGATGACAGTTCTCCTTTAGGCTGTAATTACATGGGAGACAGCTTTTCTGTGAAAGCAAGCTGGGCAGGCAGTGGTCATGAGGATGCAGTGCAACTGTGAAACAGCTCTTTATAAATTTCCATTGAGCAAATTTGGGATAAGCCACAGAAAACTTGTTGCAGACCTTGCTCGAAAGCTTTGGCTTCTTTCAGGTGGACCTTCTTGCTGTGAAATTGAAGTTGGGGTCAAAAATCTGGCGTTGTAGTTGTCAATAACACCATGTGGGAATCTCCTGTATCGCTGATGGGTTGTCTGCTAAAGGACAATGTGTGAGAGGATGAGAGGAAAGGGATTCAAGTTGCAGCAGGGGAGGTTTAGATTAGATATAAGGAGAAATTTATTTACTGAAAGGGTTGTTAAGTGTTGAAATAGGCTGCCCAGGGAGGTGGTGAAGTCACTGTCCCTGGAGGGGTTTGAGAAATGTATAGATGTGGTACTTAGGGATATGGTTTAGTGGCATGGTAGTGATAGGTATGGTTGGACTTGATGATCTTGGAGGTCTCTTCCAACCTGAAGGATTCTGGGATTCTGTTTCATCAGGGGTGTACATAGCCTGGCTTCTTCTAGACACAGTGTCACACTTCTGCAAATGTGTTTTAGGAATTCAAACACACACAGCAATGAAGAGACAGATTGTCAGCTCCATGGTTAGAGTGATGAGCAGTATACTTGGAAGGAGCTGGGGATTATTTCTGCCTAATTCTGCAGCATCCAGTAGCCACTAGGACAGTCATAGTTTGCTCAGTGGCCAAATCAACTCTTCTATAAAAATATATAACTACTTTTCATGAAATTTTTATCAAATCCAATGAAATATCCTTCTGTGTTTGTGTATCTTTAACATATAATATTGTTTGGACTTTCTAGCTCTCACTCACTGTCCTGTCAGCAAAAGTTTGTTTCTGGGAAGACTATTCAGATCTTATCAGATGTTACCAAAAAGCCAAATACTGCAGCATCAGTTCATGGTTAATTAACTAGGAGCCTTAAGAAGGGTATTGGGCAACAGGGAACACAGTGGGCAGAAAAGATTTTTAATTGGTTTGCTCTCTGCCTGATTATTATCTGCAAAAAACACATGGGGGGAAATTATCAGCATCATTATATGTACAAAAGTAATTTATAGACAGCAGGGGCAGCTTGAAGAGCTTGAGCTCCAAGACCTATTTTGTTACAGTGGCTCAACTGTTACACTTCACAATAAGAATTTTTGAACCAGCAGAAAATCTCTTTATGCATGCAGTTTTTGCTTTAGAGACTGGAAACCTATCACAATGTTTTGTTTAAAAAAAAAATGACAGAAAATGATGCTGCCACATGCTATCATTCTTAGAAATTCAATTCTCTGCATAGCTTTAAAATATGGCAAGAGCATGTGATAATCACAGTGGTAGAATACAGAACTTGGATTTTCCTTTCAAGTGTAATCTGAATTCAAGCAGTTTATTCTCCCATGTTGCTTGTGATCAAGGAAAATATCTAAAATTACGTCAGAAAGCTGTTTTCATGTCTCCAGAAATGTTCCTTTTATCAAGTGGAGGCAAATCTGTTGATATTTTCAGTACAAATTATATCTGACACAGGGCACATACATCCTGAGGTAAGGGTCATTCTGTGGCGTACTACATGAGTCTTTATTACACACCTCTTGAACTTGGGCATAAAAGTCTCTTTCACAAGTAAATAATCCTATTAAGCCATTCTGAGCATGGAAAGAGAGTATAAGGATGCTAATAAGATATCAGCAAAATGAGTGCACAATGATATATCCTTGTCTGTATAAACATAAACCATAAACCATCTTGTCTGGGAGCTGCTTTATGCTGCTGATGCTGCCCTTGTTGCCCAGACAGAAGGAGCTCTGCAGCATTTAACGTCCTGCTTTGCAGCCACTGCTGAGCTTTTGGGGCTGGAAGTGAGCTAAAAGAAAACAGAAGTTTTCTATCAACCTGCACCTCAAGAAATTTTTCATCATCCTCATATCATCATTGGCGATTCAGAACTTAAATCAGTCCAACAGTTTAATTCCCTAGGCAGCCTCATCTCCTCGNGAGGAGTCCTTGTGCTGTGCCTTTTGCAACCGCTCTGGTCTGTCCCAAATTGGCCTTTCCAGCCAGCAGCGCTTGGAAAAAGCACTTGGGAAGGGCGTGGATGGAGCCCTCCCTGGAGCTGCGTTCGCATAGCCTAGCCATGATAAATAGAATATGGTTCTCAGATCCAAAACCTTAGCTTTAATTCAGTCAGAGCATGGAATTGTGGCCTCTGAGTAGTGATTAGAATATTTAATAAACTTGGCTGCATTTTATTATACAGGGGAAACAGACTGAAATGAAGGTTCCAGGACAGTTGCTTACACTCCTACTTACAGCTTTTCTGCAATGCACTTATAATTTGACCTTCATTCATCTTGAAAAGATAACAATCTGCTTTGGAATAAGCCAATGCAAAGAGGCAGATGGAGACAGGTATGGAGGGAAAATCCCAGAGCAGATGGCTGCACAGCCTCAGAGCTTTCCAGCTGTGAGAACTCTTGACTCAGCAAGCCTTCCAGATGTGGCAGAGGTAGCAGCTTCTGCTGGCCAAAAAAGCCAAGGAAGCAACAGATAAAATTTGCTGGAAACAAGACCTATTTGCCCAAACAATTACCAATCACCTACATCATTTTTGTTGCCCAGAATGCTACCTTTACCAAGTGCTTTAGCTCTGTCTTTTCTCAGTACTTTTCATCTCAGCTGTTGGTTTAAGTCTAAATAGCCAACAGGCTGATAACGCCAGGCTTCAGCAAGAATGGACTCAATGGGAACCAGTGACAGGCTGAGGGAGCTGGGATTGTTCAGTCTGACTGTGGTTTTCTGCTGTGAGGGAAGGCAAACGAGAGAGATTTATTCTAAAGCCAAGGGAAGTCGTAAAGGAATATGTCAGGTTTGTCTCCTATCAGGCCCAATAGATATACTGCAGGGAATATACTGCTGTTGTTCAGGGTGGTTGGTAGTGGCATGTATGGTCCTTATGTGGGGAGAGCTAAGGAGGATAATTACATGCATCCATCCAAAGTAATTCTTAAAACTGGAGTTTTCTGATCTACTCAGCAGCATCTTATATGATATCTCTTCCATGAAGTCTGTTCTAGGACTTGAAAAGCAGAAAGAAGCAACAATAAATCGATGGCATAGCTCCTCAAATTATTCTACAGGGGAGCACACCGGAATTCTGGCCTTTCTTTGAACAAAATCCTTAACTAGGAGGGGTCACGTGTGTTGAATATAGTGTTCTTCTAGAGTGGCCAGCAGATGCAGTTGTGATATTGCCCAAAAGACAGCTAAAGGCATGGTCTGCTCTATGACAAGTGAGGAAGAAGAGGGGAGGGTTTATAGTTAGCTAGACATGTAGTCTCATTTCATTGCACATAACATGGTCCAGAGCAGCCACTCCATCTCAAACAGAACCAGAAAATGGTACTTGAGTGTATTTTCAGTACTACTGTGATTAATTTTTACAGCTAAATTGCAAAAATTCCTTTTTAACAATGAGAGTGTGAAGGAAAAGGAGTTTTGCTATTGTGTATCAATCCATTTTTCTTTCTTGCTATCAGGAAATCATAGACAGGAGCAATGAAAAAAATCTGCATGGCTTTTCACAAGACTGGAAGATAAGTGCCCAGAAGCCAGGCTTTAATGTGTATCTGCACTATAATGTGAGGTATGGGATGGCATTTCCACTATTTGGGAGTGACATCTCTAATTAGCCTCCACATCCTACTGGGAAACCTAACACATACTTAGAGATGAAAATGTTTGAAGGTGCTTAATTACTGAATCCAACACACTCAGACTTCAGACTAAATCACCCAGATAAATTTTGACAAAGAATGCAAACATTACTGAATGCATCATTCCAACCTTGGACGGCACACAATGGCTTGTTCCTCATGGCTGTTATCTTCAGGAAACACTTGGGATCTTTAAACTCCTTCTGCAAGGTGCCAAATCAGCTCTTCTGAGGGCTCAAATCCACAGCTCACCCACAGAAAAGACACAGTCTTCATCTTGGCAGTCACTGCTTCCCATATTGCCTTCAGATGTATGCCATTCCTGGAAGGAGCAATTCCATAAATAACTCGAGAGCATGTTTAAATTCCTAGCACATGTTTAAATGCATCCCTTTTGGAGGAAAGCACATGCTTAAAATTAAGCATGTGGCCTAAGTACTTTGATGAATAGTGATGCTTTCCTAAACTGGGGGCAGTAGGGAGGAGAGCCTGAGATATCTATGTCCAAACACCAGCTGAGATGCTTCCCAGTGATGTGGGTGCCTCTTGGCACTGCACCAAAGCTAACAATCTGTCTCCTGTAAATCACCAACCAACTGTCAATTAGTGATGTGTGCTGCTTGTTTGAAATACGCCTCACATTTGCTTTTCTAACTGAAATGTTGCTTATGGACTAAACTCTTTTTTCATGGTTGTGTTTTTTTTCTTTAGAGTACAGGGTTGGTCAAAAGCTGGTGGAATGAAAGAGAGTCCTAGCTTGTTGCAAGAGCCTCAATAAGGTTATAGAAGTTGCAGGGGAAGTTCTAGTTTGCTTTTTGTTTAATGTTGTTTTCCTAAATGTTTCTGAGACTCAGGAAAATGAACCTCAATCCTTTAATGAGCATGGGCTTCCTGAGGTTTGCCCCTTCTCTGCATCTGAAATACCTTTGCCTACCTCTAGTCAAAGGTGGAACTGTTGGGCTTTTTGTGGTTTCACCATCATTTCAGGATTTTATTCATTGACTGATGTTTATAATCTCTCACCAAAGGTCAAAAGGAATCTTTTCTTTCTGTCTGACTCTTCTGTTTTTGTGTTAAGAAACATAAGATAGGAAATTATCTTAGCAGGAAAATTACTTCTTAAATTAATCAGGCTGTTGTGATTGACCCTGCTTGTTTGTTCATTAAAAAATGAAGCAGAGTGATCAGTCTCTGCCAAATAAAACACTCTCAGCTATTTCAATTACTGTTTTAATTGGCTGGTCTTGCCTGTCAGATTATCCTCTAATCTGTACAAGAATGTTGTTTGGAAAAGATGAGGCATGTCTGACTTGGAGGCCACATTCATCACTCCAGCACATTGTAGTCCAAATATTGTTCCATTAATCTAGTAGGGCTACATGACATTGAATGTGGTAGCTCCCAGCTCTGCTTCTTTCTAGAGAGCCCATGCAAGACACATTGCCCACAAAATTGTATGGAAATGTCTGAAAACAGTGATGTGAGAGATAAAAGGGAAAGTGAAAGCTCTGAAGCTCCACAAATGAGTGCATTTGGAGGTGATTGTCATAGAATCCTAGAATGGTTTGGGTTGGAAGGGACCTCTGGAGGTCATTTAGTCCAACCCCCCTGCAGTGGCCAGGGACATCCCNATCATTAGAGCTGCCATTAGGCTGAGTTTCATAACTGTTACAAGAAAAGCTGTGGAAAATCAGTCCTGGAACCTGTGAACCCTCCCAGAGAGGTGTTTCTACAATTTTGACTCAGGATCTGCCATGTCAGTGTATCTGTGTCTTCTATGGATATCAGTATTCTGTAAGAGAAAGTTACAGACATGCTGTGCTGTTCCAAGATCTAACATTCATTCTTTCATAAGGAGACCTGGCTTCTTTACCCTATACCCAATGTAACCATTTAAGCCTGAGAAAACAACTGAGATCAAGAAAATTCCAAAGCACATCATTGCATTTTAGGCAAACAGAATTGTTTCAAAGAGAAGTACAATAATAGGGATTATAGCATATAGGTTCCATTGCAGCAGACTTCACTTCTGGCACAGACTTCCAGCATTGTCCTGGGTGATCCTTTCTAGTTAGCTCTGTGCCATCATTTCCTGCCCTGGTAAAGTAGGAACAGTACCCAGGTATTATGCACCTTATCCCATTGCTCTTGAAAACAGAGATCCTTACTATCCACATACTGCCCAGCACAGTGTAGACCTGATTTCAGTGAAAATGCTAAGATCCAACTGAAATACTAAGTCTGTATTTCTAGACTGATTTGTACTTCAGATCCATGGACATGGACAAATGCTATTCTTGAATAAAGTGAGAGAAATAGAATGGAAAATGATATTATTTGTACAGGAGCTTTATTGTGTTGACTCCAAGTCTAGTGGTATACATAACCATCCTTGCCATCCTAATTTGCCAAGTTCAGTGTGATATATTTTGGGCTGGGGAGAGTGTTTGTGTTATGGTTTTTTCCTTCCTATAATGCTGCTTTCTTAGATGACTACATCTGTTTTCTCTTTGTACTCCAGAGTTATCTTTCTCACAGCTACTTTAGTGAGCTGCTTATTGCTCCTTAGGCAAAGGCAATTTGGAGAAGGCAGGAGGGAGATCCCATACAAGCCATTGAAGGGGTTAAGGGAAGGCCTAATTTTAAGAAGTGCTTTAATACAGTGATGGAAAGGGACATGTCACAGAGAAACTAGTCTGAGGTTTAGTTCTGTGTAGAAGAAACATGTATTTTGAAAGAAGAGTAATCATTTTCCACACTTAGTTTTGTTTATGAACAGGTACACATCAGGTTTACAAATATTTCATCATGTGCAAGTTCAGAATCCAGCTATGGGACAGTGATGAACATGTTTTATTATAGGAACAAAACATATTTAACCTTTCCAATAGGAGTGCTTAGCAGAGAGGAGTCTAGGAACCACTGAAAGAGACAAATTGGCCCTTCAAGCAAACACATAAGCTGCGTTTAACCAAGAGCAGATGGACTTGTGCCTGCTCCTCTTACTGACTACACATAAGCACTAAAACTTCTCATGGAGTGTAGTGTTGCTCTTTATCATGTCAGTTATGAGATTAACATGATAATCCTAAATAGCACATTAACATTCATGTGCAATTGCACCCTACTCTAATCAGAGAGTCATTAAAAACTGATTTTTGGAAGCAAAAGGAAAGATCACCACATATTGTCCTGCTTCTTGCATCCTTCCCTTAAACTACTGCCTTCTGGAGAGGATATTGATCTTGGCAGGTCTTTGTTATCAGACAACATGTATATCTGCTTTAGAGGTTGACTGAACTAGGACCATGCTCTTGAAATGACAGTCCTACTTGCTTCTTGTGCTTTGGTTTGCATGGAGCTGCTTTAGGATTAATGAATAATGGAACCACAGCTGACACCTTCCAGCTTGGGCCTTGAGTTCCTGGTACCAGGCAAGAATTAGTCTGAATTCTGAAATGTATATAATTCTAGATGTCAGGTCTTCAGCACCTGTTAGTTAGCTCCACAGTTTCCCCTTTGTTGGTCTGCAGTCCATGTTAATGCAGATACATGCATGGATTGCACCTCCTGTGCAATGAAGTCATTTCATGGGATAATATGAAGCAAAGGACTGGCAAAATGCAGCTTATAGAGTATCAAGTGGAATGAACTCAGGGTCTAGCAGGTTTTTTTTCTTCTGCCTTTCGGGGCAGTGAAATTCAAGCAGCAGTGATCAGCTCGTAATGCACTGGCAACAAAATAGAGTTGCTGTTTTTGCAGTGAGCAGTTAGTGTCAGCTCACAGCTCAGGGAAATGGTGGTGCTAAAGCAGAACTGGGTAACACAGCCATAAATACAGCCATCAAAAGGTCAAAGCTTCATGTTCAACTTTGACCTTGATAGTTCACATATTTAAATGCTAAATGACAGCATGAAAATAAACTCACAACCCAGCAAACTACAGAAAGGTAACTTTACTTTTCTAATGCTTATACAACGTGGACAAATTAAATCTGAAATCTCTTTGAGGAGACTTCTTTTTAGAAGAAGTTTTCACCTGGCTAGTTAAACATTTATGACAGGGCCTGTGTTTGAAGACCTTCATTCTTTTATTCAGTATTTATGTAATGCAGAAAAACAGGAAAACCTTTCACAGGGAAACAAACTTCATGCCCTACAGCCTTGTTTTTCAAGAGTCTGATGGTTAAACTGCATAACACCTCTTCACATCTGTAAAACTGGCACAAGTCTGATGAGGATGAGCAAGGAGGCATAGCAACAGTTCATAGATAAATGGAGCTTGCAGCACTTAATGATGTTTCAGTGTATGAATGGGCTGAGCATTTTCAAACAGTAACTGAAATCCCTTTTTCTTGTTCTTAAGATGCAAAATTGAAGGTATGTAACAGCTAATACTGCCTGAAAATTGATGCTGATGTTTGCACAACTCTGTTTATGTTAATTTATGGTGATATTTGCTATCAAGAGCAGGTAGTGGAGCAAATAGACATGGGACAATCATGATCTATAACTTTATTTGGTGATTATTTTGAGTAATTTGTTGATGATCATATTTTATCTGCCTGGGGTCATCATGCAACTGTGTACTAACAGCCATCACAGCTGGACGGGAGGTACATCTCCATCAAATCAGGAGCAGTATCAGAACCCATACTGGGTGTCCAGGGCTGCCAGATCTTTGATCTTTTTCAGAGAAAAAGCTTCTTGCAGTACATTAAGTTTATGCCTTAATTTTTGGGGCAGGGTGGGGTGGATATAGCATTTCATAACCTATTAGTGTACTTTCTTGCCTGAGGCACTGAGATGTTGGAGATTGAGTTGCATATTTCTCTGTCAAACATTTGAGTTCATCTGAACCCATCAGCCAATTTCAAGGCAGCTCAGCAGAGCTGAAAAGAGAGGTGATATACAGGGAGCAGAGAGAGGAGTGCTCACCAGGAGGAGGCTGTGGTGAGCTAAACATCAGCTCATCATCATCATGGCCAGGCTTCGCGAACGCAGCTCCAGGGAGGGCTCCATCCACGCTCTTCCCAAGC
>VWZO01017653.1:0-39183 GCA_013396975.1 Bucco capensis
CAGCTCCATGTCCTTTCTGTGTTGAGGGCTTACTACGTCTGTTGTGCCTCAGTTTCTCCATCTGTAGCACAAGGACAACGTGATACCAGTTTCCTCCATAAGGGACTCTGAGACTTACTGATGAATGCCATGGTAAGAGCAGACACATCAACTGCTTGCTCACGTTAAGAACTGGGCAGGAAGGCATCACCACATTCCTGAGGAATAGCTTCTCCTGAAATCTTACAAACATCAAGTTACCTAATTTGACAGCTCTCATTCAGCCAAATGTGACTGAAGGAATAGCAGCACAAGGGCTATGATCTAAGCAAAATGCTGTTTAGTGACTATTTATTAGACACCATAGTAGCAAGCATGCTGCTTGTATAATGGCTAGCAAGTATTCTCAGATGACCAAATGGCTAACACATTTATCCTGAGTTTCCTTATTCCAACAGTTTAAGGAGGGGCAATTTAGACTGGAGATTAGAAGGAAGTTCTTCACTCAGAGGGTGGTTAGGCACTGGCACAGGTTGCCCAGAGAGGTTGTGGATGCTCCATCCCTGGCAGTGTTCAAGGCCAGGCTGGATGTGGCCCTGGGCAACCTGGTCTAGTGTGTGGCATCCCTGCCCATGGCAAGGGGGTTGGAACTTGAGGATCTCTAGGGTCCCTTCCAACCTGGGCCATTCTATGATTCTTGAGCAATTGAACTGCTGTGCTATCCAGTCTTTAAGAGATTCATTGTGCAATGCAAAGTGGGGCTGTTGAGAGCATCCCTTTAATCCCTTGTACTGTCAAGCAAAGGCTTCTGGGTCAGAACAAGATTAGAAATGGTGTTGTTGGTGTGTGTTGCTCTTAAAATTATTTCATTTCAGCTGAGAAGTCCCTGCAGGTCTGTGGGGCAGTCTGTGGGCCTGTTTGGTAATCCAGATGACTGAAGCAGTCAACATTAGGAAGTATGCTACTGGTAGAGGGTTATTTTAAACATACTTCTCAACATAGACCTGAAGTATTATCAGAAGGGTTTTAATTTTCCTTAACATACATTTTAACAGATTACATCAAGAAGACAAGAGATTAGCAGAAACATTTTCATTATTACAACCATCACCCCACTGGATAAAATTAAGAAAATGAAACTATATAGCTTTCAATACAAAAGCCAGTCATTAAATGTCAAAAGTTACTTACCTTTGTAAAAGTTCATTCCTTATCTGCAGGAGTAGGTTTACTCTTTCCTCTGACACCTCTGACACAGGTATCAGAGATAAGGTATTAGACCAAAAGCAGCACTAGTGCAACATTACCGATTTCATACTGATGGAGAACTGATTAATGAGGTGAGAGAGACTTGGGTTTAGTCACTGCTTATATACAGTATTTTGGGTAGGTAGTGCAAGGCAAAAGTTCATCAAGTGCTTGCTAATAGCAAATATCCTCAAATCAAGAAATAGATTATATAATACAATATATACTTGTCTATTACAATGATTCCATTTAGACTGCCTTGTTTTGAGTTAAGTCTTAAGATACATAATTATACTCCCTAAAGAGCATACTGCTGACTCAGCACTGGGAAATCAGTATTTCCATGTGATTTTTCCAGTTCTATCCTATAATGCTATTGAGCTATTCACAATACCATCATTTTTTTCTCCAAGCCACTTCTCTGGGTTTGCTCCTGCATGAGGCAATGGCTCCCTCTTGTCAGGCTTGTTCACTGTATTTCCATACATTTTTGCCTACAGAACAAGTGGCTTTCTATATTCCAGTTATTCTCAAACATTAAAGACTTTCTGGACAGTCAGGTAGTGAGTAACATAAGCCACAGTTTACCCTTGGCTGCAATGTGCATCTTCAACAAGCAATGAATTATTTAAATGTTCATCTATATTATTTGACTTTAAACCAGTTTAGTTCCTTATGAAAGTGAAACATTTTCCTACCTGAAAAAAAAGATATATTAGCACTTTGCTACTGGCTGTCTTCTTGTATGAGATCCCTCTTTAGCTTACAAAAAGGCTTGGACTCATTCTGTGTTTTGCTACAAATAAAAACTCTCCACTTTTTTAACCTGAAAAAAAAAACCAAAACCACAAAACACTTTAATTTTTCCCTTTGCAGATATCCTTTGATCAGGTCCTCCTGAATGTTCAGAATAAAAACTGCAACATCTTATACACTGGAACTTTTCATTAGGTCCATGACATGCTCTATCACATTATACCCATTACATACAAACAAATATGTTAAGGGTGAGTGTCAGGAGGAGAGAGCCAGGCTCTTCTCAATGGCATCCCATGTTAGAACAAGAGGGAATGGGAGCAAGTTGGATCACAGGAGGTTTCATATTAATCGGAGGAAAAACTTCTTTCCAGTGAGGGCACCAGAGCACTGGCCCAGGCTGCCCAGGAGGCTGTGGAGTCTCCTTGTCTGGAGACATTGCAGAGCTGCCTGGACACATTGCTGTGTGACCTTGTCTAGGTGCTCCTGCTCTGGCAGGGGGGTTGCACTAGATGATCTTTCTAGGGCCCTTCCAACCCCTGACATACTGTGATAAAGACATTTAGTAAAGGCTAATTTGCCACAGCAGCAACTAACACTCCTGCTCAGGGAGACAAGCAGAAAGCTCAGCTTTGGATCTGCATTTTGTCCTTAAGTACCAAATTGAACAGGGAACTGAAAGAGGCAAACACCAGTGCAAAGATATAATTTACCTATGTAAGGATGCATGTTTCAGTAATAATGCTCAATTGAAATGAAAACTAAAAAATATACTTACAAGCCAGAGGCACGGATTCAGTCTTCTGTATACAATTTATTTTCTGTTACAAGAACTGTATCAACAAAGGGATACAGCTCATGCCAGCTATCATCTGCTTACATCTGGCTATCATCCACTTGCATTTTTGCTACCTACCACTCTCATTTACAAAAACTACATTTAACACAGAAAAGGGAAAAGACCATCTCCTCTTTTCAGCTTGCTGACTGCATGCATCTGTGGTTTGGTGTCTCTGTTTCCCTCCCAGATGTGAAGCTTGCTCTCTCCCCACTGTGGTTCCTTCTCATGCAAAAAGGAAAAACAGAAACCAGAGATGAAGTGACAAAATCAAGGCAGTAGTTCATACTTAGAATCATAGAACAGTTCCAGCTGGAAGAGANAAAGGGGCATGCAGTTGTACTTCTTACAACTGCAAAAGGAACATTCAGCTGATGGACCCACTAGTGTATGCAACCGGTGAAAGACAGCAGGAAGAATATCCACAATGAAAATCATTCCACTTGGGAAGCAAGGAAGAGATTAGGTGGCTGTCCTCCACCAGCCTTCTCACTCTGCCTGCTTACAGGTCCTCTCCTGTAAGCAGCAGTTCAAGAGACAATATAAGGGAAAAGACCAAAGCTGTCCTTGAGTCCTTAACATGCTCCTTGATTTGAAAACAAAACAAAAAAGCAAACAAAAACCCCCAGCAGCATCAAAAACTCTCACTCCAGTCATTTCTAACAGGCATTGTGCTAAGATGCTATAGCCCTTAAATACTTCAAGGCAAGAAAGTCTGAGGGACAGAAGTAATAGACCAGTGATGGAGCTAGCAGAGCAGAGCATCAGACTTGGAATTACTAGCTGAAAGAGGGGAGAAAGTCTTTTCTGAGAAGAGGCACCTGACCAAGAGTCACTCTACTTAGTCTCTCTTTGTGCCTCTCAACTTGCAGTCTCAAGCTCTTGCCTGAGAGCATGGAGTTAGCATTTGAGTTAATAAAGCAGCTCATCAGAAAAGCTGTTTGCCAGAAACTGATGAATAACAAAAACAGCTTTGAAAAGGAACAAAAAAAGAAAGGAAAGCCACCAGCTAATTAATTCTGTGTTTCTTTTTACAGTATTGAGCACAAAGCACTTCCTCAAATTCAGTAATGTAGATACAACAACAACAAAAAAATAGGAAGGGGAAGGTGTGTGTATAAAAATGTACTTCTTTCTTTTTCTCTTTGTAAATACATTTGAAACTAATTGTTCCATTAAGTGGGGAGGGGTAGAAGAGATAAGGAGCCCAAGGCTCACAATCTGACAAGCATTTCCCAACTTCACCCCACAGCAGTAAGGCTTAACAGAATGAAGAGGCACAGAAAGTAGAGAAGCAACACCAAAGAAAAGGTTAATGCAGTACAAGGCTCTGCATGCTATTCATTTGTTCTTCAGTTTTAGTTTATCCTCCATGTAGTTGCTCCTTAAATTAAGGACCAAACAGCCTGATGACAGCTTTCAGTGAGTTTAAATTTATCACATCTGTAAGCACAGAGACAACAGAAAAAAAAATCTGATAAATTACCACGGAGAAAAAAACATCATTTAACAAAATGATCTCTGAAACCAAACATAAATCTCTTCAATGAACTGTTACTTTCCTGCTAGTTTTTTGATTTCTTTTGTACCAACAGACAATAGTGTATTTACATGTTACATTTCAGAGATCCATTGAAAAAAGCTGCTAAAATCCCAGCTGATCTCAGCAGTCAAATTCCAGGCTGCAAAACCTAGTTGCAGTATCAATGCATCTTTTTTTAATGAGAAATTAAAACTGCAGACACAGGCCATCTTTTAAATCATTTATTTCAGTAGGAAAGAGATTTTTGAAACCTGTACTTCAGTTCATTTCAACTAGAGCTTAGGCAAACACACAATTTTCACACCCACACACAGAATAAAGTATTAAAAAAGTTGAAGCCAAAGGCTAGAGGACAGGCAAAGTGCACATCACTCCACGAGGTCATCGTGCCATCCCTCTGTCCCCAGAATGCCTCACGCCAGCAGGGACTATTAAAAATGGCTTGTGTTTACTGCATGACAACCTTGATCCTCCCTTCCAGTGATGGTTGGTCCTTACAGGGTTATTAGTAATCAGATCTAGGGTTTCTTGGTGCTTTTCACACCTTAGCAAAGCAGGATTTGACTGGATGTGCTCCTGTACCCCAGGAGCCTGTAAACAAGGCATCCAGAATCCTTTATTTCAACATCAAATCAATTTATACTGCTTTTCAGTTTCATCTGTGAACAGATTTGGAATGGTAAGAAATACCTTCAAGGGAACACATGTGAAGGCCAGAACCTACTCAAATAAAGAGAAATAAAAGTCCAACACACAAAGCTACAATGCTTTTAGCCATTCAAGAGCAAGATCAGGCTAACAGCCATAACCATGCCATGATCTGCAGGAACTTGCATTTCATTACATTTCATTTGCCTTTCTTCCTAGCAATGCAACTTCAAGAAAACTTGTCAGTTCTTTTCTGTAACAGGATTGCTAAACCAAGGAATCTGTCTTCTCTTGTGTCACCTAAGCCTTCTGTTGTCTTTGAAGGGTCTTAAAAAGATTAATTTTCGTATTATCCTTCCCTTTCCAACATCTGAATTTATAAACACTATAGTAAAACTGCTATCTTCTTATAAGGATGTGTTCCAGGAAAGCAAATATTTAATTGTTTAAGAACAACACATTGTTTCTTTCATTTCCCTGTCCAAAGCTTACAAAGTCTTGCTACTAAAACAATCTCTAGCAGTTGCTTCAGTGGACAGTGCTCTCCACATAGTGTTGGCACTAGAAATGCAATGTACAAAACTGAGCTTATGGAATATTGAGAAAGAATAAGATTTATCCAAGCCTTCTCTTTCCCCAAACAGTTTTTTTGCTACAGTGTTTATTTTACATTAACAAAAATCTTCTTGTAAGAGGGAGAAAAGCAAGCTCCTTTCTAATAATGTGAGCTCTTAAGTTCATGTGGTTTAGGCTGACTTGGCCTATCCTTTCCATTTTTTCCCTGTACTAAATCTATTTAGAGACATACCAAAATAAAAATAAATTAATTTTGAAGGCCTGAGCTACTTCTGATAAAAGCTGAACCAGCCCATGCTACCAAATACCTCTGCATTTTTCTTAAAAAGAGGCTATTCAAATATAAAAAGGAAAACCAAACCCAAAAACACACTAGAGCAACTCAAGCCACAACTATTTTACACTGACCAAAACAACTAACTTCTGCAGAAATTCAATGACTGTATGGAATGTTACCCCTTGGTACATCAAGGTCACAGTATGCAAAGTCTGCCACTGTGGCCCTCTCAGCACTGAAATAAAGGAATTGGTCTTCAAGTTAATAATAAGGCACTGACAAAAGTCCTCCTGAAATCCAAGCACTCACCCTCTTGATGCAATCCAAATGAGAATGATGGTTTTAAAGAAAGGATAACCCCTACAAATAAATTCAGTGTCCACTCATACAGATTCTTTTAATGACAACTTTCCCAAGCCAAATAAATCACCTTATGCACAAGCCACTTTTAGAGAAAAATTAAAGGACTAATAACAAAACTAGAAACTTGTCCTTGTAGGGAGAATATGGAATGAACTGATGTGATTCAGTATCAGCCCTGGTGTCTTGATGCTTGAAACAGGCAGCAAACTACAACCAGCTGTGGAAAAGATTGGAACTACTAAGGCTGGTGGGTTAGCACATCAGAACAAAGGACAAAGAATGAAGGAAAATGTCACTGACAGAGCCAGAAAAAACAACATCCCATGATTTATCTTATCTCAATTCAGACAAGATTTGCTCCAGTTAACCAAAACCACAAGATGAATTTGCATTGTATCAGTAGGGAGCTCACCTCCTCCTCCAGTGCCTCAGCAACACAAAAACCTGCAAACACTCCTGGTGGAAAAGGAAAAAGCATTTTTTTCGTTCCTATTTGTTCTGTTTGATACTACTAGAGGAGGACTATTGTTGAAGGTGTATAAATGCAAAGAGAGGAGGCTGATGTTGCAATTAAAAAAAAAATCAGATTAGAGGAATTTATTTCTAGTGAGGAAAAGATCATTAATAAAATACTGCTGTAGTTTTTATGTTTTGTTTTGCTCCTTATACGTTTCTGAATGTGCATACTACAAATGCTCTTCTTGGTAAGAGTTCAGGTGCTCTGCAGTTGTGTTTTGAGGAGGAAAGTTAATCAGCTGATTTCCCAAAAGAGACACTGATTCCTCAAGCAGGAGGCTAAACCATCTGTGTAACTAGGGAGCTGCTTAATACACCAGCTGCAGAGGTGCCAAATACTGTCTGCTATCATAGTATTTTCCTTTTCTGATCTTTCTGAAGCAGGGTATGATTTTCACAGTAATTTAAAAGAGCTAACAGTAACACAGTTTTAAAGCTGGGTGCTAAAGCTCATTCATTAAGCATTTATGTGAGTTCATTTAGTATCTGTAGTTTTAATGCCTATACCTTGCACCTAAATGCTTAATGAATCATAATATTCCTCTTGCATGCAATGTCTGCAAAATGAAATACATGTCTAGGATGAGCTATGTGTACTCAAATTACCAGAACTTTTCAAACATAAATCTCCTTATTTGCTTTCTAAAAACACTGGATTAGCAGTCAGGCTTGAAAAACCTAACCAAAAGTAGTAGGGATTAAGTTAGAAAGATGAAGGTTAGCATTCAGTATTCAACAACCAGGGCACTGCACCAGTTTCATCAGCCACATATTCCCTGTTCAATCCTTCCCAAGAATGATAGCTGAGCTAAGAAAATGGGCAGCATTCAGCAGGTGATTAACACATGTCAAGTCTTGCTATGAAGATCTACTCTGAATGCTTTTTGCTCATTTGCCTCCAAAACAGGGAACTGGCAAGGGGCATCTGTAGTTTTAAAATCGAAACATTAAGAAATAGTGACAAATGTTAGCTGAAGTATCTCAGCAGTTATGAACAAGATAAAGAATTAGAGCAATATTTTAAAGACAAAACTCAAAGAGAAACTGCCAACTATCTGAAGTAGCCTGGATGACAATCTTACCTGGATACCATGAGCTTGTGGCTGTGCTTGTTTCTCAGGACTGGTTTTATTTATTTATTTAAATGGTGTATTTGACTTGTCCAAGTCTCTCCAGACCTTAGCTCAGGCAGCTTTATTTCAGGGAACAAAAGCACCACCTCCTCCTGAGCACCATTTATCTCAAAACAAGTAGCATTTCAGCATTTCTGTGTTGCCCCGTAGGACTACCAGGCTAAATGGGAGATAAACAATAGGAAAGTACTGAATTGCTCATTATTACAAGTGCCAATAATGTTTCCCACGCTGTCATTAATCACTCTAGTTAGTCCAGCTACACATTTTAAGCAGCTCCTCCCCCAGTATTCAATCTCTTCCATGAAAACCAGCATATCTGAGGGTAAAAAAAACCAAGGAAGAGCAGGATGCCTGAACAATGAAAGCCAGTAACTGCAACAATTCACTAAATGATGATTTGTGAACTGTTTCCCCCACCATCTTCCTACCATAAAAACCTAACTCAAAACAGCTGGAAAAACACAAAAAAGCTAATAATAAATGATACCACCTGACCTGGCTCTGTCTTTATGAAAGCTGCATGATGTCAGGCTGTGGCTCCAGTTGCATGTTTCCTTTCACTAACAGAAGAACAGATACAGTTATGCTGCAATGAACCTATAATAGCTTAATTAAAAATTCAAAAATCCACAGGTTATTATCCACAAGGCTTAAAGAAATACACACACTGTTAAAAAACACTTAGCTGTTGAGAAGAAACACACATTAAGTAATTTCTAAAATGAAAAATAAACCCCAAAACTAAAGTTGTGCAAAGTCTACTACAGTAACACTGCTGGCTACAAAGATGTTGTCTTTACTATACACCCAACATGGGTAAACTTGGGAGATGTGTGAATTGCAGAGGGATTCAGCACAAGCAACCCCTTCCCAAAATACATGACTTCAAGATCAGAACAGACTATTCATTTCCCACTGAAACAACAACAAAATTGCAAAGGGACACAAATTCCTATGGTGCTTGTGGTGTAAATCTGACAGAAGCATCCTTCTGTTTTCTTTCTGCTGAAAGCCAATTCACAAAAACAATTCTTGGAAATAAACCAGTGAGGTTCTGTGTTTTGTTTTGTTTTCTTACTGTGAGATTGGATTATCACTCCTTTTCATCCCCCCCAAAAAAATCAGAAATTAATCATTTCCATTAAGATATTAATTTGACTGGAAGAAAAATCAGAAAGTGATTTATAGGCTTCTACTCAAATGCAATAAACAAACTGTACATTTTCAAAATAATAACTACTAGTAGAAACCTTTATTAGACAGTCAGAGAACTCTGCCACAGACTGGTAGGTAGCTTGTTTCTTTTTAAGAAGCAGTGTTCATGGTGGAATCTGCAAGCATATTTATGGCTACTAAACCACAATGTTTATGGAACAGTTACTACTTTTTCAGACTTCAGAGTTTTGATAGCAGAGTCAGATTTTGGACAATGTTTCCTTGCTTTACATAGATCATAATTTGAAGATTCATCATCCAGGAAATTATATCTAGGTGGCCATCAAGGAAACCCAAATTAAAGCAAGAATTAAAGTCTTAAGCATAAAACATACATATAAAGCACAGCTCCCTTTTTACAATGATCATGTTTTTCTCTGTGAGTAATTTCAGTGACCAAGAATTATTCCTGTCAAGGATGGAGTTTCAACAGTCCTGCACCTTTTCTCTCCTTAGGTTATTCTGCTTCTAATAAATGATTTGCCTGAAAATCAGAAGAGCTCTGCATGTAAGGTCTGCTTTAGGCCATGTTATCAGTACCATACAATGTCAACTATTTTGACCAAGAGAGAGTAAAATCAGTTATTGCCAAATGAGAATGTAAAAGCTTGAAATTGTGCCTCTATCTTTTTAAAATGTAGATCTCAAGTGCTAGTATGAAACACCATACACTAACAGTGGTCCCTAACTGCTAATTAACAGCTACCCAGGGAAGTAAACTGTCTCAGTGAGCTATACCCAGGTGTTGGGTTTTGTGTCATTCAACCTTCCTATGCAGGAGAGTGCCACATGTAGAAACAAACAGGAAGAAAACACTCAGTTCTGACCTAACAGTGCCTTCAGCTTTGTCTCTTCCACACACACACACTGACCACCCAAAACATGTGAACTACATTTTCAACCAGCAATTAGGTAACAAGGTACCAAAAAGCATTTTTGGTGTAAGTGCTCAGCCTTTGTGCCACTTGAAGGGAATGTGGCTCCTGTACAGTACTAAGGTTTGCAAGCTTAGAGCCATTTTCAACTTGCAGTTGTTACATTTCTTATCCTCATAGGTCTGAGAGAAATGACATTGCTGCAGGCTAAGTGTGCCCGGGACAAGCTCCCATCAAGAACTCCTGGTATAGTCTAAACAACATCTCTAGAACACACAGTACCTCTTTTACCTGGTTCATACGTAGCTTTTGATAGGACTCTTAAATACCAGTTCACTTGTTGCTTAAGAATGCCTAAAAAGGTGAGTTATTTTCAAAATTAGTATAAAGTTAAAAGAAACTCAAACTAGCTACAATCTATTTAACTCAAGCACAGCACCGCCAGAAGTTTCACACACACTATTTGGTGTTTCATGTTGGTTTTCCTTTCACTCTTTAAGGCAGTGGTTTCCACAGGTCAGTTCAGAGAATGTAATGAAACATGGTCCATGGCAATTCACGCTGCAACTCCATTTTTCATGTGGGGGACTCTGCTCCCCAACCATTAGTGGTTTTTTTGTTCAGGGCTCCAGAGTTCAGAGATTGAGTTGATAGGCTCTGTTCTGGCACAGAATACAGCTGGCACATTTGTCATCAGGACCTCGTTCTCAATTATGAGATGGTTCAAATTGTTCTTTCTGTTTGTTTGTTTTGAATTAGCCTATTATTCAAAGGTCATCAAGTTGGCAGGAACCTGAAAACAAAAATATAAATGATAGTAGGTTTTACTCTGGGTAGTGGCTACTCACATTCTGCTGTTTCACAGACTAGCAACCTGTTTAAATGCACACCATTAACACTCATTCTGTCTCAAAAAAAACGGGAGGAGGAATGCAACTATGATTCAGCAGTACATACATAATTAGAGCTGTAGAAAACCCAAGGCATAACCAAAATGTTAAACTCCTGCATAGTTTATAATTTTATTATATGGCTTACTAATTTTGATGACATTTAAGATTTAAGTTGTCAGCAAAATCAACCTTAACATGATAAATCTCAGCACCAGACTACACAAGCAGAACCTCACTGGAGTCCCAGCTAGAGAATTCTTGGCACACAGGTCAGTGATTGATATAAACTCTCCAGTATTTTTAAGACTAATTTAAAAAAAATGAGGCATAAACACTTGCCTGGGCTTTTTCCATAGGAAACCTGAATTCTTGCTGCAGACATCACTCCCTTTCATGAAGATTAAAGCTAGTTTGCATTACATTAGTTTATATCCCCATTTTCTCCCCATCAGGAATTTGCCTGACAGCAACATCTCCTGTTCACTCAGGTTATTAAAGAGCCACTGCATTCCTGATGACTGTCAATAAATACTCAGTTTGGTCAGATGGGAAGTAAGCATTTCTTGTTTTGCATTTACCATTTACCTGAAGACGCAGGAATGATCAAATGGGCTAAATTTCCACCATTAAAACTTAAAATAGTGCCTATTAAAATAGTTCCCAATGTTATTAAATTGGGTAGGTGTCTCTACTCTTTTGAAAGCACATTTAAACATCCAATCTTTCTTAGGCAGTCATGCTGTTAACAAGCAAACAAGCTCTTCCATTTTAAGAATACCATGAGGCACCTCTCTAGGCAAAGCACTGCTCAGGAGGCAAATCACTATCAAGAGAAAAAAAATGTATAAGATTTGGGTTGGTTTTTTTTTTACTCACTTAGAGAACCTTCGTAACATTGTTTGTGTGAAACACTGCTGCTTTTATGGGAGCAACTATACTGCATGAACCTATACACTACAACTACACAACATGCCAGAAAACAGAAAATATGCAACAAATTAGGGTAGCAAGGGTTTTGTACTTTTAGTTATAGGGTTTTCTTTTAATTAATATCTCCCTTCTGTTTTTTTCCTTTAAAGATCTCCTACACTTACCTTTGCTTTGCTGCTGTATTTTCCATAGGAGGCCCCACCAAGATCCTTAAGCTTCCTGGGTTTGCATAAGCTTGGGGCTGAATGCTTTAAACAAGTTTACATTAAATAGTACTGGTATGCTTTTTTGAATAAAAGCTGTCATAGAATCATAGAATTGTTAGGGTTGGAAGNCTTAGAGGGTAGTTTTTCAGGCTTGCCTGGAAGTCACCACTTTCTTGCAAATTCTTTGCCACTATTTGCTACTATTCCCACACACTCCAGCCCGGAAAACAACTTCCTCTGCTTTGCATTGTCTCAAATACTTTCAAAGGAGCTTCAGCAACCCTCCTTACTCCTTAGATTTCTCTCAGAAGCAGAGCTGAACAAGAAAGCACAGAAGGATCTGGAAAGGTCCTTTTGTTTCCCCTTATCATTTAGTAGTACCTTTGCTCTGAGATCTCCATAAACAAATGTGCAAAGGAAAATGGAGATTTCACAAGATGAAGTGATAACATCCACGAGGATGATGAGAGGCTGGAGCACCTCTCCTTGAGGACAGGCTCAGGGAGTTGGCATTACTCAGTCTGGAGAAGAGAAGGATCCCAGGAGACCTTCTTGTGGCCTTCCAGCATCTGCAGGGGCTACAAGTAGCCTGGGGAAGGACTTGTTAGGATGTCAGGTAGCAATAGGACTAAGGGAATGGATACAAGCTTGAGGAGGGGAGATTTAGGTTGGATATTAGGATATACCTTTACAATAGCCCTTTACAAAATGGGCATTAAGGAAAATATTGCCTCTCAGACAGATATTTTAGAGCATTCCTTCCATTTCTCCAATTCTTTAAATTGGCCTCAAGGTAGCCCCAAATCTTTCTTCATTACCACAGAAACTCTGAGGGCTTGTTTGCAAAGGGACAAACAGTAGAACTAAGGCAAATCAATAAGCCTGTGGAATCAATGGACAGGATGCTCAGAGCAGACTGCTCTTCACACAAAGCAATCAGTTACAGCTTGGGCCTCTTGAAGATCTAGAAGTTTTTACTTCTTAATAGATTATATTCCTGTTCAACACCTTGCTCTCACCTGTTGTCTGTTGCTTTGGCAGGCAGCACTCAGGTGTTTAAACCAGAGCATTGCATTCACTCTGTTTCCAGCTTGAAATTTATATGAATTTCCTAAGTGAAAAAGATAGAGAAGAAAAAAACAAATGAAGAAACACAAACACCACTATATACTTAAATCTTTCTGATATTCAAGTAACTCTAAATTAAAACATTATGAAAAGATTTAATAGCAGAAGGTTCATGTAACTTTAGCAGAGAGGAAAGCTGTAGGGCTAGAGCTCACTGTTGCTGCTAATTTCTATTTTATTACCACCTCTGCTGACTAGTTGTGATTCCTAGGATCTCTGGGTGAACTGGAGAGCCTTGGGCTGTAGCCTGTGCCTTCTGGTTTGCACCAGAACAAAGCAACATTACCCTGCTCCAATGCATGGCTGTCCTTCCAGGCAGATAGAAAGCTGGCAGCAACAGGCTTTCCTGTGATTCAGTTAGAAGTGTCCTAGGATGTAGACTCTGGAGGACAACAAATACTAGGTATGAATTTCCCTTTTAGATACCTCTTAAAATGAGATATGTCTCAGTAGAAGTCATGTGGTATCATCTAGGTATCACCTGGTAGCTAGAATGAAGTTCTGGGTGACTTCATCTCTTTACTTGATCTGCAGAACTTGTGCCATCAGGGTCCTGACCTTTTCTCCAGATGCCCTAATACTGATCTGTGTGTTTGCTCTAATTAGTTGTTGTGCCTGTTTGGTTTTTTTTTTTTGGTTGGGTTTCTCTCGTGGTTGTGTTTTACTTGGGTTTCTTACACCCACACACACGTTGGAAATCATCTATCTTCAAAGAGAATCTACATAGGTATCAAACCAGAATAGAAGGGACATCTACCAGGATGGTAACTACCCACCTGTTAGCCTTACCTCTGTGCCTGGGAAAATCATGGAGCAGATTCTCCTAGAAGGTCTGATAAGGCACATGGAAGATAGGGAGGTGATCAGAGACAGTCAGCATGGCTTCACTAAGGGCAGATCCTGTCTGACAAACCTAGTGGCTTTCTANGGGATTCAGTCCTAATTGCTGTTCTTTCATTTTATCTGCAACACTTGAGGCACTTTCCTTCATTCTTACAGTTGACTTCTACTCTCCTGACTTTGCAAGCAAAAAGATTCAGGAATCTGGTACCTTCTCCCTCTTTCCTTTGCTTTCATGAGATGGGAGTAGGATGAGAGCCAGGCCAGAGGGGAGCTAGGCAGCCTCCAGGTCTGAAATAGTCAAGGGAACTTGCAAGCAGGCTGCAGAGGGCCTGTTTGCAAAGGCCTGCAGTGAAAGGACAAGGGGCAATGGTTTTAAATTGGAGAAGAGTAGATTTAAACTGGACATTAGAAAGAAGTTCCTCCCCACGAGGGTGGTGGAACACTGGCCCAGGTTGCCCAGGGAGGTGGTTGAGTTCCCATCCCTGGAGGCATTCAAGGTGAGGCTTGCCAGGGCTCTGGGCAAGCTGCTCTAGTTGGGGATGTCCCTGCCCACTGCAGGGGGGTTGGACTAGATGACCTCCAGAGGTCCCTTCCAATCCAGATGATTCTAGGAGTCTATAAATTTCACAGAATCATTAAGGCTGGAAGAGGCCTCTAAATTCATCAAGTTTGTGCCAACACAGAAATCTTTCTCCAGCAGAAATAAGAACAGTAAACTAATGCATCACCTACCTGCTTTCTACTGAATCTAAATATTGTTATTTTTTGCATTAGAAGCAGCATATTTCTGTCCTTCATTTGTGTTCTCTAATTCAGCATGGAAATGATTTATTGCTAAAATAATATACATTGTGGCCAACACTTTGTCTGGCATAGATGCAACTTAATTGTTTAACCTAGTGTGAGAAGTTTCAGCTTGCCTGACTTCCTTTCCAACATTCTAGGCTTCACCTAACATCAGTGTCAACTAGGAAAGAACAAAACATTTCTCAGAACCATACAACATAATACTGCCACTATTGCAATGTTTATAATATTGCTTTATAAATTTTAATGAAGTGTAAGATAGTGCTGAAAGGCACTCTAGAAAGCTACATTTGAAAATTGTTCCTAAACTTGTTGATGCATTTCAGACTAGTATTTTCAGTGCCTGGTGTTATACAGTGCTTCCTTGGGTGCAGAAAGGCCAAATTAGTACAAAAACATTTCAGGTTGCTCTTGCTGAATTTAGGCTGACAGGCATTCAATAATTCACACCACATAGCAGTGGTGTTGGAATAGATGCTCAGAAACAAAAAGCAGTAAGGCTTGAAATAGTCAAAGCAACAAAAGATGTTAAGCTCCTTGATCAGAACTTCTAATGATGCTCGTTCTGCAGAGTTTGAAGTACTGTGGAGAAGGAACAATTTCTTCACAGTTTAAACTGAAATCAGAGTGCTGTGTTGGAGTAGTGTAAATCAAGGCTTCTCTGAAAACTAGTCCAGATCTCTTAGGTGTTTTTTTTTTTTCCTGGTAATAGTGCTACGTTTGAACAAATGGCTTTATTTGGGGTTTGATTTTCAACTAGAGGGGGACTGGTTAAGTACCTAATGTTAACTGAATAATGCATTTATTTTTACTGTCACATTTTCACATATGTGAAAATGCCTCTGAGTGGTCTAAACATAGTTTAAAAGAATGCAGATGCATACAAATCACAAATGGAGTTGTTAAGGGTTTGGAGAGTTCTTAGAATTTAACAAAGGATAAGGATTCTCCACAGACAATTGTTCCCATAGCATTCTAAAGGCAAACATGACATGTTGCAGAGAGCAGCTGATCAGTGAAAGGTTAACATCCTTTAGTTTCATTTAGTTGCTCATGAATACCTCAGAGCAAATGTGCATTCTGGGAATGACTGCACTCTGAGTGCTAGCATCACTTACCCTTCTCAGAATCAGTCAACAAGAAGAGATCTGGATGCTCAGGGTCATCTGCCACCATCACCATCCAGCCCACCACTGACACATTCTTACTTGGGGTGGATTTGAACTGAAAACACAAGCAGAGATGTAAATTAAGTAAAACAAGAGGCTTCAGCCAGACTGCCTGCACTGCACATAGCAAGTATTCAAAAGGGCAGTTCTCAGAGACACTGTTAGAGACACAGAAAAAGTTCAAAGGAAACACAGCACTTCATAAAACTAAGCAAGTTTATGAATTTTATATGGAATCAGTGAAAACAGAGCTTACCACGATGAATGATATTTGTAACAAATTAAAAGGAATATCACAATCCCCCCAAACATGTCTCTGGCACCGAATATAATACACTGAATTCAGACACAGAATGAATATAACAGCATTCCTCACCACATTATTGCATGTGTATGGATGTTGTAGTTCAAAAGAAGTACATTAACAAATGCAAAGCTAATCCTTCCACTGTTAACAAACAGAAGAATTAAACTTGTCTGAGCTGTAATTATTCAAAGTTACCTTGTTAATTATTATAATAGCTCATAATTACACATAACATGACTCCTGTGGACAAGATAACACAATTATGTAATTAAATATTATGACCTGAGTTACAGGAATCAAATTCAGGTGTAGTTTCCATAAACAAGTGTGCAGAACATAACATGCTCATTTATCAAGCAGATGTTCAAAATGATGAGGTTTTCCTGTTTAAGGCCTTACTCACACATTGACATCTAACTTCAGCCTCTTTCAAGCACACCAACCACCTGTCTCTACTACACTGGCCCCTCTCCTGACAGCTCCTTGGTCCCACTCTGCTTTTCATTCACCTGGTCAGTATTATTTTCTACTTCTTGGCCTTCTTCTCTCAGTTCTAGGCTTCTCACCCACTAACTCCAACCCATTTCCAAACCACAAGCTTCCTTCTCCCTGGTGTCCTTGATTATCTATTAGCAGACCCTCATAATTCACCTCTCATTACTTTCTTAGGCAGTCCCATTCACTCCCCAATACCTAATTCACTCAGTTTCTTCCAAGTCTTTAGTTGCTAGATCTCCTCTCCCCACATTCAAGGGTCTGACACAGACTTTATTCCTCAGCCCTAGCACTCTGACCCTCTGCACTGCTTTACCTCTCTGCCCAGAAGGTCCAGCTCAGCTACATGCTGGTCTTTATCTGAGATGTCTTCATTCTCTCTTGTGAAATCTCTACTTTAACCTCTTTATTAGGACAGCAATTTTGACCTCTCTTTAATTACATTACTAGAAACAATCAAGTTATAGAAATCTTGGGGACATTTTAAGTCATTAAGATTAATTTATGGTTCTAGAATACTTAATTCTTCATATTAATGACACATAGCAGATTTACAACATTAAACATCAGATGTCTTTCATTTCACTTCAGAAATATTGCTCTACCATTACAAATCTGGAACTCCAGCTCAGAAAAATGCAAGTGTTACTGCTAGTAAGTTTGACAATATCACAAGCAAAATAAGAGTTTATAAGAATCTTCCCTAGATGGAAATATAATTACTTTAATTAAAGTTCCACTGCTGGTCTACTGTCAGTTATTCTAATCTATGCCACAGATTAACTGGAGACCTTGAACATCCAGAGAAGTCTATCTGTCTGGGACTTGTGCAACAGGCTATATTTTAAGATTTGGTTTATGGAATCATAGAACAGTTCCAGCTGGAAGAGACCTTGAAGATCATCAGTGCAGCCTTTGTCCTAGCCCTAGCAACCTGATAAATGATGCCTCCCAATGCAACATCTACCTGTCTCTTAAACACCTCCAGGGATGGGGACTCAAGCACCTCCCTGGGCAGCCTGTTCCAATGGCTCACAACCCTTGCAGCAAAGAAATTCCTCCTAATGTCTAGCCTGAACCTCCCCTGGGGCAATTTCCATCCATTTCCCCTTGTCCTATCACTCTCCACCAGGGAGAACAGACCAGTCCCTGCCTCTCTACAATCTCCCTTCAGGTAGTTAGAGAGAGCCAGGAGGTCTCCCCTCAACCTTCTCTTTTCCAGGCTAAAAAGGCCCAGATCCCTCAGTCTTTCCTCATCAGGCTTATGTTCTAAGCCCTTTAGCAGCTTGGGAGCCTCTGTCCCCTCTCCAGCACCTCCATGTCCCTCTTGTAGTGAGGGGCCCAAAACTGGATGCAGTACTCCAGGTGAGGCTTCCCCAAAGCTGAGGAAAGGGGCAGGATCACCTCCCTGCTCCTGCTGCCAACACTGTTCCTGATCCAGGCCAGGATGCCATTGGCCTTCTTGGCCACCTGGGCACACTGCTGGCTCCTGTTCAGCTGTCACTCAGCACCCCTAGGTCCCTCTGTGCCTGGCAGCTCTGCAGCCACTGCTCCCCAAGCCTAGAGCACTGCTGGGGGTTGTTATGGCCAAGGTGCAGCACCTGGCATTTGGCCTTAGTGAACTTCATGGCAGAAGAAGAACTTTAAATGAACAAATGTTCAATGAATATTGGAAACAAGAAGTATTTTACCCAAGTTCAAAATAACTGAAGAGCCCAGTCTCTGCCTCTTACAAACTCTGGAATGCATCACCTGTGTACTGCCCTCTAAGTCACCAGACTTACACTTGCAGGAACCATTCCATCAGAAGTTCCTAACAGCCATGTTCAGTTAACATTTGTGTAACATCAGTGGAAATACAGAAGCCTGGAAACTGAAGGGAAGCTTGTAGAGAGAGCTTAAGCATAAAAGTGATGACGACTGTTCTTAGGAAAGACCTGCCTGCCAAACTTCAAAATGGGTCCCTTTTCCTTGGTATTACCATGGATAAAAGTGTGGGAAAAGACCATTCTTCATAAAACCCACAGAATGACACATATGAAAGTTAAGTAACTCTACTGCCTTTGGGAGGTGGACAGATTTGGTAACACCTCATTAAGATGTGGAAGGAAATTATAAAGCTCTGTGGGACAACATTTCATTACAGTGAGGGCTGGGTAACATAACTTCTTTTCAAACAGAAACTAAAACTTCTTGGAAGATTCCAGTCAGCAATGAAAAACATTCAGGAATTTTATCTGAAAGAAGGAATAAAGACAGGGAAAGGGAATGTAATAAGGATATAGCTCATGAAGAGTAGATTTAAACTGGACATTAGAAAGAAGTTCCTCCCCACGAGGGTGGTGGAACAATGGAACAGGTTGCCCAGGGAGGTGGTTGAGTTCCCATCCCTGGAGGCATTCAAGGTGAGGCTTGCCAGGGCTCTGGGCAAGCTGCTCTAGTTGGGGATGTCCCTGCCCACTGCAGGGGAGTTGGACTAGATGAGCTCCAGAGGTCCCTTCCAACCCAAACCGTTCTATGAAAAACCCAACCCAGTATATATTCAAGACTTGCTATGGACCCACTGAAGACACTGTCTCAAAAAAACAAGATGACACAACACTTAAAAAAGGACCTGTAAAATGCAAGCTTCCAAGTAGTCCTACAAAACATTAATAGGTCATTTTCACAGAGCTGGATATTTTAGTCACAAACTGGTTTTTATAGGTTACAGGCCAACAATGTATCTCTTGAACTACAGTCATTTCTAGAGATTCATGAAAATAGCATATTTGCACTTGGCTATCTAAGCTATATAACAGTAGGTACAAAATACATTAAATTATTATGCAATTAAAACTGCTAAAGCTTGCTTGGTTTTTTTTTTATTATTCAAAACTATTAGATAATTATGGTACTTCTTCAAAAAGTAAAAAGCTCCACACAAGGAAAGTGTTTCCTGCCAGCACCAATCCATCATCACTAGAAACACATGTCAGTTTTCCATCCCTGTGCATGGCTGGATTTGTATTCCATGTTTACACAGTCCCCCAGGGCAGTTCATTCTCCATTGATGCATAGAGCCTTGCTAACAGCAAGCCTGCTTTGTTAACATGAAGGGAATGAAAGCTTCATTGTAATTTAATGTTCCTGGTTCCTCTTTGCTTTTTTTTTTTTAAATACAGGCCACTGCAATGACACTTATTATATACATAGAAAAATACACAGTTCCACCACTAAGCTTCACATAACTAATTGTTGTTGCTCTGAGTTCAAAAGCTCAAAGGCATTTATACATACATCTTTGAATCAAAACCGCTGAATTAATCTGTGAACAGATTTTCTTGGCACCCACACATTTTTTTCTGATCACATCCTGTTGAGATTTTACAGCTTACTAATACTCAAATCATTTTCTTGATGGATGAACATACTTCCTGGAATGACAGCATTCTTAATCAGGTTATTTCAGTGAAAGTGCCTGAGCAACAGCTAACAAGTTTTCTAGAGAGCACATAAAAGGGTTTAACTCTGCATATTAACATGCAATGGAAGGTTTGGAATGAGCAAAGGTTCATACTCAAGCACAAGTCCCCATTGCTCTTCCAAGTGTCTGCAAACATGGAAAAAATCTCTTGTGCATGCTACGTTGTCACAGAAACTGGCAAGATTCTTCCAGCCCAATCATTATATACAAGCTTTTTATTGGTGTATTCTCACTTTTCAGGGTGAACGCTTTCTTTAAGACTATTTTTAAGTTGGCTATTTTTACTATTGTCCTTTCCTCATGGTGCACAAGTGCTGTAGTTTTATCCACAGAGCCTTGCTTGCAAGTACCATTTTAGCATATGAGATAAAAGCTTAAGCATTCTACATTCTTTCTTGATTCTCCTGTACCACATCTCTGGGCTCTGAAGTTCACATGGTCATAATAGACAATTTCCCATTATGCAGTAATAATCGGACCTGTCTGCTATTTAAAATACAAAGCTCACAAAATCATAGAATGTCCTCACTTGGAAGGGACTCATAAGGATCAGAGGCCAACTCCTGTCTATGCACAGGACAAACCCAAAGTCACACAAGAGCACTGTCCAGATGCTTCTTATATTCAGTGAGAGTTGCTGCCTTGACTGCATCCCTGGGGAGCCTATTGTAGAATCCTAGAATGGTTTGGGTTGGAAGGGACCTCTGGAGGTCATCTAGTCCAACCCCCCTGCAGTGGCCAGGGACATCCCCAACTAGAGCAGCTTGCCCAGAGCCCTGGCAAGCCTCACATTGAATGCCTCCAAGGATGGAGCCTCAACCACCTCCCTGGGCAACCTGTTCCATTGTTCCACCACCCTCGTGGGGAGGAACTTCTCATATCCAGTTTAAATCTACTCTTTTCTAATTTAAAACCATTGCCCCTTGTCCTTTCACTGCAGGCCTTTGCAAACAGGCCCTCTCCAGCCTGTTCCAATGTTCCACCACTCTCTGGGTGAATAACCTTTTTCTAGTATCTAACCTGAACCTCCCTTGGCACAGCTTCATGCCATTCCCCCGGGGCCTGTCACTGGTCACCAGAGAGAATAGATCAGCACCTGCCCCTCCTTTATTCCTAGTGAGGACGTTATAAACTGAGATGAGATCTCCCCTCAGTCTCCTCTTCTCCAGGCTGAACAGANCAGTCTCATCTTCTCCAGGCTGAACAGACCAGGTGACTTCAGCTATTCCTCATATGGCTTCCCCTCCAGACCCTTCACCATCTTTGTGGCCCTCCTCTGGACACTCTCTAACACCTTGATATCCTTCTTGTATTGTGGTGCCCAAAACTGCACACAATACTCAAGGCGAGGCCACACCAGCACTGACTAAAGTGGGACTAGCACCTCTCTTGATCAACTAGCAATGGAGTCCTTGATGCCCTTGTGGCTGCCAGAGCACATTGTTGACTCATATGCACTTTGCCATCAACCAAAACTCCTAAATCCCTTTCTGCAGCACTGCTTTCCAGCCTCGTTACATTTAGTACTCTTTCTTAGTAGATGCAGCACAAGAAAGCTTGTCACATCCAGGTATCCACAGCAACCTCTTCCTTTGGACTAGATTCACATCTAGAAAACACACTATACTGGATGCATTCCTTTGTCTTGGACCATGGGAATGAGCAGAAGAGCTGGCTTCCCTGCGTCTAAACCGAGGGAATTTCTTGCCCTTTGTGCTGGATTACACTGGAATTTTTCTGAGGTAATTTTCCAAAGAGGCTGGCTATTATAAAGCCTTGAAGAGCTATGAGTGTTGGCACATTCCAAGTCCTCAGTCTCAGCTGCCTGAAGCAATAGCAGCAGCAGAATGGTCAAAAGCATGCCTGTAATCAAGACATTTACTGTGAAAGCTCTAGCCAGGAAACTTTATATAGCAGACTGAGGTTTTATTTTTTCAGGCTTCTGATGGGTAATCCTGCCAGCAGCATGTACTTGCATGTCTCCTAGCTTCTATCTGCAAACTTTGTTATTGGTCTGCTCACACATCCTTGGGCAAATAAACAGGAGAACACAAGGAGCTTCTTAGGCAGTAGCCTCTGCTCACTAGTAGTTTAGTAGTTGTTGGTAACACATCAGTGATTTTGAGAATATTAAAAGTCAGTATAACAGGTTCAGAAAATGATTTTTGGAAGACCATTCTCAATGGATATGACTGCATTTCAAGACAAAAGTCAAGGCTTTTGAAGTAACAGAGGCTCAAGAGGATCAGATACTTGAATGTTTACATTTGTTATCTTTTTACTTCACTGGGGAAAATTTCTTCCCTGAAAGAGTGATTAGGCATTGGAACAGGCTGCCCAGGGAAGTGGTGGAGTCACCATCATAGAATCTCTATTCCATCTCTGGAAGTGTTCAAAAAACATGTAGATGTGGTGCTGAGGGACATGGTTTAGTGGTAACTTGACATATTAGGTTGACAGTTGGACTCAATCTTAGAGGTCTTTTCCAACCTTAATGATTCTATTTCCTAAGGAAAGGTCAAGAGCATTTAAACGATTAAAATTGTTACCCTGAAGGAAATGTATAAGCAAATGGACCACATGAGAATTCAATATACTTAATTTCCAAACAATAACATTACCAGCCATGCAATTTTCTAAATTCTCTAAACCCATATGTTATTTAGATTATTTGAAAATATTTATACATGGTCCTGAAAAAGCTTCTGATGGAATAGGTACAAAGTATGGTCAATTCTTCCATCACTCAGTACTTTGACACACAGTGGAAAGAAGAGACTTACAAATGCATATTCTATTCTTAAAAAGAAAACAAAATGTAATTTTGGCATAAAGCCTAAAGCCACCACATCAGTAACAGGAGCACAAGGCCTGACATGACAAAAAAATTCTGTTCCATTTCTAAATGTTTCCAGAAAAAACAAGCATCTAACTGTTAGTGACATAATGCCAGCACGAGTTTTCTCCTTTTCTTGCTTTTGCTTTAATACTTCACATTTCTGCTCATAACAGTTTATAAGTCTGCTCTTTCCAACTACCTTTACTGTTAATGACAGACTCCTTCCATGAGGTTTTCACTGACACCAGAGGCAAATGCATCCAAACACACACATTTCTGAGACAGCCAGCAGACAAGATGCTTGGCTAACAGGCCTTTGGGCTGGGCTAGTACTGTTTTAACTGGCAAGACAAATCAAGCAGGATCAGTTTTGAGTTCACCTAAGCAATCCACGCTAGTAGGTGTGAGACAGATGGACGATGACAAAAGAACTATGTAAATATTTCTACAAGTAATCAGCTATTATCAAACTGCTCTAACGATTAGAATATTGTTTCCTAATGAACTACTTCCAATAATGTGGAGAACAGTCCATTTTTTTTTTTAAGATTAAGACAGCATTATGCACAAACTTTCCACATAGAAAATTCAAATATACAGGAGTCTGCTAATCAGAAATCTTAGGCTTCAAATCTCTACCCTCTGAACATAAAGTATTTTGAACCAAAAAGGAAGAATATAGTCTCCTTATGAGGATTCTAGAAGCACAGCTCAGTTTGTAAAATTAACTCAGCTTTATGCAAAATAGATGTTTTTCATTGACAGCTGTAAAAAATTAAACTGAAACACTGGCCATGACAAGTGTAAGAAATGGTTCTGAGTAGTAAATGAACTTGGGAAGAGATTTAAGTATCTCAGATTTTACCTAGTTTATCAGAATCTCTGGTGGCATCCTCTTCCATTACAATCAACCAGTGATAACAGGAACTATGCACATCATGATATCAATGGAACATCTGCAGAGAGTCCTTTTTACTACTTCCCCATCTAAATGAAGTATTTTTAGCTTCTTTCAAATAAAGTTGCAGTGAATAAAAAGCAAGGCAGCATCATATGATATGTTAGCTCTCTGCTGAACACATGAAGTGATTTGTACTCCCTTGCTAATGGTTATGGGATTGAACAGGAAAAAGAATAGTCTCATTTTGTCACATGTATGAAATCAGTACATGTTTAATGTCATATGTAATGACTTCTTAGTCTTTCCACACCCATGCTGCTTTGGATTTCAACTGGTGACAAACTGTTGCAAAACTCAGAGATCATTAAAAGATGTGACTTGTACCTTAGACAAACAGACAGATCCAATGGCATAGTTCCATACAGACTAACCAATTCAAAGAGACCCAGGGCATATGCACAGCAGATGTTCTTNCCCAATGGCATAGTTCCATACAGACCCAGGGCATATGCACAGCAGATGTTCTTGGTGTAGCATATACATGTGTATTTCCATTGGGGCATACCCATATGAGGTGACTGACTGACTGACTGGAAGGCAGGAGAGTGCTGACTAGAAATCATGCATTCCTTAAACTACTCTCAGTGTTTATACCAGGAAATCACATCTGACTGTTGGCAGGTGATACTGGAACATGCCTGTTTTACATACATGCTTTCTCTCTGTAGCCTTCAGAGATTTTGCAGCGTAGTAGAAGAGTTGGGTTCCACACAGTGCTACCCAGTATTTTGTCCAAGATGCTACCTAAAGAGAAAAGAAAAAAACCCAAAAGTGCAATGGATAAGTGAAAGGTTTCATAATATTGAGCTGTAAAATAGTAGGCACCATCCTACAAGAACATGACAGCACTAACTGTCCAGCCAAACTATCAGTCATGTTTTCAAGCTGCTGCCTGTAGTTATTCAGGTAGCCTATAAATGTATTAAAAATCTACAAAGCAGAAAGAACACGTGCCTTTCCTCACTCATCTGAGAAAAGTTTTCTGCATCTAATTCTGTACTTTCTGCAACTCTTATTGAATGCTTCAGTGAGTCAGAGGACACTTGTCCCTTTTCCATTTCTGTGTCTTTTCCATTTTATGTACTGCCATAAGGTATCCCCTATTGTCATAGAATCACAGAACAGTTACAGCTGGAAGAGAACTTGAAGATCATCAGTGCAGCCTTTGTCCTAGCCCTAGCAACCTGATAAATGATGCCCCACAATGCAACATCTACCTGTCTCTTAAACACCTCCAGGGATGGGGACTCAACCACATCCCTGGGCANAAGCACCTGGCATTCGGCCTTAGTGAACTTCATGGCATTGGCCTTGGCCCAGCCATCCAGCCTGTCTGGATCTCTCTGCAGAGCCTCCCTTCTCTCAAGCAGATCCACACTGCCACCCAGCTTGGTGTCATCTGCAGGCTTACTAAGGGTGCACTCCATTCCCTGGTCCAAATCATTGATGAAGATGTTAAACATATTTTACTGTATTTATAACTGGGCAAAGGAAGAAGGGGAGAAAACAAACTCTTACTGTAGGTTTTTTGCCTTCTTTCAACAAAGTCTTCCGCCTGAGAATACCTTGAAAAGTAACAGCTCCTGGATACAAATGCACAGCCAGATCTTCAGATTCTAGGGAGCTGAAAGGAGCACATGAAGATCTATGTGAAAAAATATTTTTCCTAAAATAGTTTTCCAGTCATTACCACAAACTAACACAACTCTATCTTTTCACTTGAAAATGTCAACTTTTTATTTATTGGACTTCATTGTGGAAAGAGACATTGGCTGTTACAAGGAATTGTTGCTGTGAAATTTACACTCACAAGCAAAAGTGATCAGAAAAATTAATTAAGCCAAGCAGGTAATCCTGAATTATAAAAATAAAACTCAAGACAACTGAAATACAAGAGCAATTCATGTAAAAAAAGTCAAAACCAAACACTGGAAGTACACTCATACAGTTGCTGTATGTGTTAAAACCTCTCCTTCAGCCTTTGCAGGAAAGAGTGAGTATTTTTTTGTTAGAAACACTGGAATCATTAGCACATCAAAACCAAAGCATAGCTCAAACATGCAAAATCTTTAAAATCCCCAAAAGCAAGAGGAGTGGGCAGGAGCAGTAATAAAGAGTAGAAACCTGAACCACAGCTTTAAGGTGTTTTTTATGCATATGGTGCTCTACTAATCATCCAGCCTAGGATTTACAAGCAATGGGCCAAAACAAATGCCAGGTACAGCACTGTGAAAAGAAAACTTAGCTTTATTAAAATAATGAAGCTGACTGGCTTACAAAACATTTTCTATCAGAAATATACTACAACAGGAATTATTTCAGTAAGTGTCAATCAGAGCTTATTGCTGAGCCCATTGCTTGGCAGAACAGCCAAGAAATTGAACAGTGCCTGAAACTTGAAGTAAGCCAGGATTTGCTGTTTCATCCATCCTAACATCCATGAATGTTCAAAGTGAATTGGTAACCTGGCAAACACTTTCATTGCAGCACCTACTGAAGATGATGATACAGACACAATTTTGGACATTGACAGATGAGATGAGTTTAATTTAGTGAGACAATGTTTGCTTCTTTACATGAAAACAGTTTCATAGTTAACAGCCATCTCATTCCCAACTACAGTGCTACACACCTGCAGACAGAATTTGTATCTTAATTAAACAGAATAATCAGTTATATTACTCTGTCAGCTTACAAATAATACTATATATAATAAAGCTGGGCCAATTTTAAAGCATTACTCATTTTAGGCATGCCTCTGATTTCAGGGAAGAGGGGGGGAAAAAAAATTCAGTACAGAACTGCCAGCAAAGAAAACATCTGGAATGCCATCCATCAGCACAAGAAGCAGCTTTGTTGTCCACATGAGAACTACCAACACTGCTATGCAGTGGCAGGCAGTTGAAAAGCTACTTCTGGTAAAACATCTTTAAGCCTTGATATAAAGATCCAGTGGTTCAGAATTTGGATTTGCAGATCAGAATGAACAAAAGCCCTTATATGGTGATACAGATTAAGTCACAGATGAGGAAAGCTTTAAAGTCTGAAGAAAAAAGGTCTCTACCTTTATTTTGACACGTAAGTTAGAAAGATAACATCAGAAAACACCCACTTAATTATTAAACCAAACCAAATCACCAACACCAGAGGGAAAGTGTGACACCTCTGTGTGCAGTGGGGATTGTACCTGCTGGCCTTCATGTGGCCTCGATAGCCATTTCGTGACACTCTTGTCCCCGGACCGAGAGAATGGTACAACCTGTTCCTGTTGGATTCCATTATAAATTGTATGCATTACATATACTTTTATTCACACAAACAGCACGACTGCTAAAACAGCATAGTTTTGTTTAGGGTTGGTTTTTTTCTGTGTGCATATCTCAAAGCCACTTCTTCCACATAAGAAACAGAGGTTAATTCTATTTAGAAAAGCGGCAGACATAGGGAGGTTTATTTCATCAGATGTTCTCTTTGTCAGAACTCATAATACTGAAGTGTTTTATTGACACTGAAGAATAATACATTTTGAGAGCAAAGTCTGCATTTAGTTCCCAGAGATTAAATCATTGTAAAAGAACCATATTAATAAAACTTGTCCTTAAATTCAAGACTTGAGATGTTATTACAAAAAACATGGTTTCAACTTCCATGAGTATGCACACACACAAGCCACTGGAATCAAAAGCACCATCAAAATATGCCTCACATTGTTTCAAAAACTGTTGTATTAAGTAACAGTGAAATAAGCCAAGCAGTATTTCAGTTCCCCAGTTCATGTAAGCTTTAAACATTTACCTATAAGCTTCACATTTTAGAGTTCTTAACCTGATATATACTGCTAACCCTAGCCAGGACTTTTCTTCTAGAGCTGCCTTTTGAATACTGCTTTGCTTCACTGAACCTTTTTTCCCCTTAGTTGACTGAATTCCATTTAAGTCAATAGAAACATAGGCATTTTGTCCTTGCCCATTTTTTAATCTCTTTTTCTAGTTGTTTTATGCTGAAAGATTGAAAATCAGCTCTAATTCTGCAGAGGCAGGCAGTTAAGTACAAGCCTGTAAGAATTTTACAGGCAAAATTTCCTATAGAGCATAAATCTAACAATCTGTCACCTGAGAGAGGGGCTGGGCATTAGGTGGCAAACTCCTTAGTTATGGACAGGGCAGGATTTCTCCCAACAGGAAACCTAAACAAGTATCATTGGCACATTTCAGTCAATTCAGAATAGCATACAGCAGGCAAACAAAACAGGCTTAAAGAAGGGATACAGTAAAGGTCAGCAGCTCTAAACAAGAGTACTGGGGATTTTTGTTGTTGTTTTGGGTTATTTATTTTTTTTTAAATCAGCTCCATCTATTGCCTTTGCTGCAAGAAGAATTATCAAGAAGATACTAATTAATTACCATCTATTAATCTAGCCCATAATTTGCTATCAATATAACTGATATCTTTCATTTTTTAGAAATACATTCAAGAGAGACAAAACTAATAAAAGATGCAGAAAACAGTAATATAATCTACATATTTATGTGTACAGACATTTTGCATACAAATTAAGGTATGTTTTTGTCTTACCTTTAAGCTTTTGGGTTTTTTTCGCTTAACAAGAAGACTACTGCTCTTAAATTTGAAATATTTCAGGGAAATCTAATCAGAGACACTCAGGGTGACAACCAATAGACTGAAGTGCCACTTAGTATACTGCCCTTAGCATAATGTAACTGTTAGGGCTTCAAATTAAAGTCCTTCAAGTAGTTTTGATGAGTATAAAAGGTGAGAAAGAGCTTCCAGCACTGGGGTCAAGTTCCACACTAAGTTACTGTGGCACTTAAAAACAATCAGTGACTCCAGTTCTCCTCCTTTCTGCACTTTCCAGTTACAAACAACAGGAGGGCCATGAAAGCCCAGAATATGTGTTACAACTCTTTCTGTTACCTGGGGAATTGGTGTGTGGAGTATCTCATTTCTTCCTGTTAGATATATGATGCAAAATTAAGTCCTCCTACCCAAAAATTTAGTTCCTAAATCACTGGGAAATATTGAATTCCACTTGCACTGCAGAGGAAGTAGTAATTAATAATGCTGGATACATTCTTATTTTTTCCAGTAGCTGTTAATTTTAGACAACTAACACTTCTCCCTCACTTAAAGACTCTTGAAATAATGGAAATCCACTGTACGGATCACAACTAGAGAGACATCCTCTCAAGTGATCTTAAATTTGACATTTGCATGTCAGTGTATTACCTATGAAATTTCAAAACATGCTTCATCATCTCAAACCAAGGAACAGACACAAGCTTGCTGTAAATCTCTAGGAATTTCACACATGATGTCTTGAACATCTGTAAGGGACCCAAACCCTCTCCTCTCTGGAAGTAGGCAAGAGATCTCACATTGAAACACATGCAACTTCAAACAGTCCTCTCAGGAGAGTGGAAAGTACTGAAGGTAAGTGGAGTTAGGAGGAATCTTCTGACATTGCTTGACATGGAGTAAGCTTTTTAACCGAGGGGAGCCTGAGCCAGCCAGTTCTCATTAGGACAGGGCTGAAAAATCTCTGGTGTGTCTCAGAAATCCACACCAAAAATTCTGCAGTGTTACCATGAGCTTAAGCCTGAAGCTTACTAAATTTTTTCAATTTCTTTTTTTGCTTGGGGTAAAAGCATTCAGTTCACCATTTTGTCCGAGGCTTTTCCACACGACTTTTTAGCTCTGAGAATTAACCTGATTAATTAGTTCCATAAGGTAGCAGGGAAGACAAAGGGAGAAAAGCTTTTGAATAGTGCAGGTTGCATCACAGAGCACATTCAAGTTAAAGATTTTCTTTCTGATCCCTTTTTCTTTCTGTGCTCATGCAGAATGTTCTTATTGCTTCCATCATGGAATCATGAGGGCATTTCCTCATATATGTAACCAAGAGTTCACCTTGGACACAGATGTTTAAAGATTTCTTTCAAAAAGTACCCTAGCACTTCAACTGCTTCAATGGATTCAAGCAGAATGTAAGGTTTGTGGTAACTGCTCCTGGCTATAAAAAGTTCTTGGACAAAAAGTTTCTACAAAACATGTCTTCAAAGCATGGCAGAAAAGGTCATCCATGGCAACTCTGAAGCTGATGGATTACCTGACATTGAATTAGACAAGCAAACTGCACACTGTATTGTGCACCTGATAGTTTCTTCCCCATTCTCAAATGGGAACAACTTGGGAAAAAACTGAAATATTCAATGTCACCTTAGCATTTGCAGGTATTGGATATGAAGAAAGATGTAGTTCTGGACCACAAAATCAGACATCAGCAAGGGGCAGTTTTGTGTTTTCCCATACAACACAAGGGCAAGTAACTATGAAGTGAAGAGCAGATGAGAGACACTAAACAGGTGACAATGGCAATGAGAAGAACAAAGGGACCAAGAATGGAGGAAATATCTCAGGGAAAGTGAAAATGAAAAACAGATAGGCCACACGACTAGCACACACAGGACATATAAATATATAAAGCCAGAAAAATCATTTGGGGTTTAATGGTACTCTGGTTGAGTTCTTTAGAATAATGTGTGCAATGAGCAAGCACCCAAAAGCTCTATTAACTAACAGTGAACAGAAGGTACTCCTCTGCTGCTTTAACACAGTGAACTTGCTAGAGTTTATTAATATTCTTACATATGGAAGATCTCTAGATGACTAAAATAAAGCATCATTTTTGGGACTGAGTAAGAGACAATAAGTAGCAATGTCTGAACAGAGCAACACAAGTCTGACTGGCAGTTTTTCTTACCTTTCAAATGCTGGCCAGGAAGTCTCTTCACTGAGTTCAGAACCATCACTGCTTCCTTGAAAAAAGATAAGAACAAATACTTTATTTCATAATCTACAATCCATCTATTTCAATTAAATCTGTTTCTCCTCAGAATAATTAAGATCAAATGTGTAAAAAATACTTCCCTAAAATACTACAATGAAAATACTTTGTTTTTCTTTAGGAATTTCATATAAACTGAGGTAGAGATTTGAAGGGACAGGGTCCAAGGTGTACATAAACTAATAAATGAATAATAAGTTTCAAACTTAAAGAACATCCTAATCATGGATTTGTCTGATTAACACAACAAGCATTTAAAAAGAAAGGTCACTTCTTAAAATAATTCTTTATGAATTCATACATTGTCATGACAGAGAGATGCAAATTCTTAGTAGTGCAAACTCATTGCTGAATCTCCAATCTCTGTACTGGAATACATCAGAAGGCTTTGTTGATTTGAGAAGCCTTAAACAATCTTTTAAAGTTATCCCCTGCTTACTATATCAGATCACAACACTATTTTTTCCTCTGTGCTTCACAAAGTAATTCAATGTTGCTGCATGCATTTTATTTTAAACATTGAAAGCAGAGGAAAAACACAGAATCCAAACATCAGATGCATCCACTCATGGCAGGCCTACAAATAACAAACTAACTTTACAATTACAGTAAATTCCATCAGCCTGAAAGTTAGTATTTCAATATAGACACAAGATAGTGTTATCTGTAATGGTACTAAATAGCAGTAAATATGTATCAGTACAGAAATACTGTTAATAGAAGTCAGTAACTTCAGTTACTAACTGTACTATAAATGATGTTCAAGCTGTTGTCCTGCTTGCTCTTCACCTTCCAAAGCAGATCAGCCTCTCCCATGCCAGCTTCCATCCTTGTCCTCCCTTAGAATGATAGAATTGACAGGGTTGGAAGGGACCTTAAAGCTCATCTAGTTCCAACCCCCCTGCCATGGGCAGGGACACCTGGCACTAGAGCAGCTTGCTCCCAGCCCCAGCCAGCCTGGCCTGCAACACTGCCAGGGCTGGGGCTGCCACCACCTCTCTGGGCAACTTATTCCACTATCTTACCACCCTCAACCCTTGCCAGCCAACATGTGGTTTTGGCTCTTCACCTTTCAAAGCAGATCAGTCTCTCCCACGCCAGCTTCCATCCTTGTCCTCCCTTGCCAGCCAACGTGTGGTTTTGGCTCCAGACAACCCTAACTCCTCAGTTTTGGCCTAATTCCATGTCAGTCACTGCTAGAAGCCCACCTTTCAGCACTCTAACTTGACAGTTTATTTGTTCTGCTTCCTCAATATCCATACACAAAAGGAAGAATTGATTTACTGTGATTTTCAGGAAAAAAAAAGCCCAAAACAAAACAACTCTGAATCAGTGCACTTTACTTAAGGATTCCCACAGAGAAACAAAGGCTGAAAATGGGCACAAGTTCCCTGTAATTTTACACAGAACATCAGGAGGGAACAGTGGTGCCCTGAAGAATAAAGCTGATCTGCACAGTATCACAGTATGTCAGGGGTTGGAAGGGCCCTAGAAAGATCATCTAGTGCAACCCCCCTGCCAGAGCAGGATCACCTAGACCAGGTCACACAGCAATGTGTCCAGGCAGCTCTGCAATGTCTCCAGAAGGTAAGGCTGGAAAGGCTGGCTATCCACTGAGCAAACACAGAGTAAAGATGGAGGCAATAAAAATTCACAGAGAGCATGGGTAATTCCAGCCAAGAGCCATGAAAATCTCAGCATGAACTGAGAAACCAAGAGAAAACATAGGCCTTTATCTGCCAGCCAATTCAACTCAGATGCCTCTTCTCCAAACATCAACATCCTCCTATTTACATGATCTCTGAGGGACACTAGATAATTTGGTCTCAACTTATCCTGAACTCTTCCTAAAGGATGGTCTTAATCCAATTCTCACTAATACCACAGAGTAAAAGGGACTTGTACAGAGGAAGAAGCTAAGAGAAATATGTTCTGATGTTGGTGGAGCTACTGTCTCCTAAGATCGTCGTCGTGGCTAGGCTTTGCGAACGAAGATCCAGGGAGGGCTCCATCCACACTCCTCATCAGCGCCTTTTCCAAGTGCGCTGATAAAAAGAGGATAGCAGATAGCACCCTCGAGCCTGCGCTATGGATTTTTTTTTAGGTGAGACACAGCATGCACAGAGCTGGACCCACCCTTTACTCCTAAGGTTCATCTGCCAGGGCCTAGCAATGTCTCCTAAGATAGGCATAGGAGAAAAGACGACTTCAGGGGGACCTACTAGTGGTCTTCCAGTACCTACAGTGAGCTTACAAGAAGGCTGGATATGACCTATTTACAAAGGCCTGTAATAAAAGGACAAGGGGCAATGGTTTTAAGTTGGAGAAGAGCAGATTTAAACTGGATATTAGAAAGAAGTTCCTCATCATGAGGGTGGTGGAACACTGGCACAGGTTGCCCAGGGAGGTGGTTGAGTTCCCATCCCTGGAGGCATTCAAGGGGAGGCTTGCCAGGGCTCTGGGCAAGCTGCTCTAGTTGGGGATGTCCCTGCCCACTGCAGGGGGGTTGGACTAGATGACCTCCAGAGGTCACTTCCAACCCAAATGATTCTGTGATTCTGTGATAAAGGTTTGTAAGAAGGGAAGTACAACACTCAATAGGTGACTATTTATTTTCTTGAAGTGTCTTTAAGATTCTAGTACTTTCATTCTCAGATCATTGATCCTTAAGCATTCAACTGCTTAAAAGGTTACAGCAGCATGTAGCTTGTCCATAAAAGAAGAGTACAGTTATTTATGCTTCTTTGACTCATAGAACCTCTGTAGCTGCGAGGACAACGTCTTAAAGAGCCACAGTCACTACAGTTGAGTAAGTGTTCTTACTTCAAGTAAGAACAAATGTAATCAATTAGCAACACAGTCAGTCTGGTGCTACCAGGCAGATGAGTAAAAAGTGACTCTAAATATGATCAGCAGTTCTGTTCAGCACATTTTACACCTGACCTGTACCATGGGAAAGAAAACATGTGGACCAAACTCTACAGTATTCTATACACTATTATATAGGAATACTGCCAGATGGATCATGGCGTGTCCCAGACAAAACTGGAGTAAGCACCTAGTGTAACCTATCCAGATGGAGCCTGCTGTTACAGTAGAAGTCTTTTCAAAAATCCCAAAACAAGGTTTATCATTTCCTGGAAAAAACAACTGTCACTTAACATTTTCAGCAAATTGTACACCCATATCACAGTGAAAACTTCAATGATTTATTTCATCCAAACAGCACCACAGCTGCACTCTCTGTATGGCAATACACAAAGTCTCTGCAAATAAACAAGTCACATGGTTTGGGTGTGAAGAGACAGAATGAGATGTAACAGAATTCAGAGATAACTTTAACCAGGTATCTTGGGTAAGACCTCCCAGTTGACTGTCTTTGAGGAAGACTGTTTGTAATCCTCTTAGCAGATGGGATGACAATTAGGAAGGCAGGTTTCACAGAATCACAGAATGTTAGGGGTTGGAAGGGACCTAGAAAGATCATCTAGTGCAACCCCCCTGCCAGAGCAGGAGCACCTAGACGAAGTCACACAGGAATGTGTCCAGGCAGCTCTGGAATGTCTCCAGAGAAGGAGACTCCACAGCCTCCTGGGCAGCCTGGTCCAGTGCTCTGTCACCCTTACTGAGTCAAATTCTCTGAGAAGTTTCAGGACTGTTTGGACAGATCTGCTGTGCTGCAGCCAAACACAGACAGGAGTTATCTGTTCACATCTGTAGATGTGCATACACATGTCTATGCTACAGCCACACAAACAGCATGAAACTAGGCTCTGAGGTATGTGATAGGGAATGCCTATCCCACTGCATACCCATTCCCTCTTGGTCACAGCATCCACTCACTGCTAAAAGTCTGAGGATATTGAACCTTTAACACAGGCTTCCTTTATCCAGAGGTTAATCCCCAAAGTTAAACAGGTGTTAATATAAACAAACCAACCCCAAAGAGTTTAAGAAGGATTCAGACGAAAAATTCTTTCCGCTTCTCAAATCTGCAACTGACACTCTCTTGGCTGTAGTTCCACAGTGTTTCCAGAGCTCTAGTCACTATAGCTGGTGACTGACCTGACAGAGCCTGACATTCTATCATGAAAATACAAGAAATTCATCAAGAGGCCTGAACATCAATTTCTGTAGCACAATACAGTCCAGCTAATGTAAAGGAGATGGACTCAGTGTCCTAACAGTTCTCTTCTGCCTTGTGAGTCTATAAGTATATTGAGCCAGCAATGTGCTCTTGTGGCCAAGAGGNTAGGTGATCCTGCTCTGGCAGGGGGGTTGCACTAGATGATCTTTCTAGGTCCCTTCCAACCCCTAACATTCTGTGATTCTGTGAAAATATGCATAGATATTTAACTAATTTATTACCATTTAGTTATTGTACAGTAAAGTTTAAATAGCACAACTTTGGCTTGCTGATTAACCAAGTAAGAAATGAGTGAAGATTGGCAAATGACTCAAGCAATACGATACCAGAGAGTTGACACAAACTTCTAATACCATCATCAATAATAAGTTTCATTGTGAAAAACTAACAAAAACAAATAACCAAATGGATAAAGATGGAGCAGAAACAGGAGGTTTGTATTACCACATTAATCATAAAACACCCAGAGCCCATGCCTTGGACCAAACAATACTAGTAAGGACTAGGGAAGAAATGGGGTGCTAGAACTCCTGTGCATCCCCCTGCTCCTCTCAAACACAGGCATTTAGTATCTTTAAAGTATTATGAAGATACCCTATAACTAATAATGTAGTAGTTTACAATAGCAAAATAGGATATCCACATTTAGGGTAAGAGACAGGCACCTAACATATTAACTTAAATGTAATCTTAAAAAATAAAAGAAAATATATATTTCTTCTGCCTGAAACCCTGCCCAGATTTTGATCTTCTGATGCAGACTGTGGGTAAAAAAACAAAAGTTTGAGAAAGAGAACTCTCCAAAGTTAGAACAGAATTTGCATCCAATGCTCCTACAAGCACAATTCATAGAATGTGTTTGCTTTGAATTTTTAAACACCTAAAGCTACATTCTCTATTTCAGTTGAGTATTCCTGTGTCCATACCTCAACATCAATTCTTAAGTGGTATACATGTGAGACTGCACCAATCAAAAACATCCCAAGCCTCCTAAGGAAAACTACTTTGCATCCTGTGCATCAGGTGCTGTGAGAGGAAAAAAGCCACACAGAAGCAATATATATAAAAAAAGCAGTCTATCTTACACTATCCCTTTACCTCTACAGAATTACTTGGACAATTAGCCATTGGAAACAAATTCAACTTCAGAAAAGAAATTCGGTAATGCAACTGAGCCAAGTCATGAAAAATGGTGGAAATCCAAAAGCTCTGAGAACATTGGTAAACTGAGCTGAACACTGCTGCAAAGATATTTAAGAGTACACTCAAGCCAGCAAAGAATAAAAGTGTAAGAAAATTAGTGAGTACTAGAAAACCACGTATTTCTAAGAAAAATATTTTATGAATAAAAAGGAAGCCTCCTGCTATTTCTGAGCAGAACCACGATCTAGTGAAAGCATCTTAATTCATCCTATTTATAGGCGAGGAGGTGATAGCAGGCAAATACATGCAGGAGAACAGCTGGTAAGAGTATGCAGGTGGTTCCTTCCACCCAGCCAAGAGCAATGCTCAGACCTCAGCCAGGCAAGCTCGGTCTTCTGAAAGTGTGTGTATACAGTGACCTCATCAAAACAGAGGGATTGCTGACCAGAACAACCTTGTTGCTTTGAGACTTACTGATAGTATGCAGTGGGGGTTCTCAATGGACTTCCACTCCAAAGTAAAAGCATCTGCCTCAATTTACTAAAAGCAGACGTTCTGGATTGTCTGCACAAACCAGACATATTTTCAGCAATATTCATCTGTCTGTGTTTTCTTGTGTTATCTGTCAGAAGTCACTTTGCAGTCAACAGAAATGAAGTGGGGTTTTAAGTCATATAACGTCTTTTTACCCACCCACCTAAGAATGAGATAAATCATACCCTTGAAGATCTTAATTCTCTGACTATAAAGAGCGCCAAACAACTAGCTCAAATGCAGCAATCTGAATTATGAATGTCTAAAACTCAGAAGAGACTATTTCCTCTTGTTACATTTCTGAATTCAAGAGACTATTTCCCATCTGATACTGTATATATGACCGGTCAAGTCTTTCTTCCTCCTAATTAGGATAGCCTTGGCACTGCTGAAGAAAGATGTTCACTTTTGTGCAGATAGCAAGCACCTATGTTAAAAAGTAAAACTGCAAAAGAATCAGATGGGTATCTCCCTTACTCTAGCATAATATACAACCACCTGCCAAACACAGTCTCATAGTTCTACAAACAAGAACTGTTTTGACCCTTGCACAAGAACGTAATATAAATGGGAGCAATAGCTTTAATTTTTTTGAGAGTTCCAATGAGTTCCAGTATGACTTGAAAATACACAATCAGGCTCCACCCCCTGAAATTAAGAAAAGATCCTCATAAAGATCTCTGATCCTAGCTGTCATGTTACAGATAGGCCTATTTTCAGGAAATTTCATGCCTGGGTCACTTTCTGCATTGCTGCTACTTTAGGAATCATTCATTGCAAAGAAAAACACCCACTTAGTGCATCCTTTGTATCTGAAAGATTAATTACATTGCTGTAAGAATTTTGGTATGCTATGCACCATTCCCAGATTGGATCATCAGACTTTCCCTGCACAACACAATCAAAACCATCTATCATCACTTGAATATTTTACTTTAGAGACACACTAAATCCAGCACTGCTGGCTTAACTGCAGTTACATGCGGAACAGAATTTCATCCAGCCATGAATCTCTAACCTAGAGATGATCTCTCTCACAGACTCAAAGTTTCTACCACAGTGAGAGATGAAGAAATGCAAGTGGAAGAGTCCTGATACATCTGGGGAAGTTGGTGTGAACAGCAAAGGCTGTTCAGACCCAAGGGCTGATGAAAAATGCATGGGCTTACATGCTTTAACGCTTTAGATAAAGCATCACAACAGAAGAGTGCTGCACACATCCTACAGACACTTTTTTTGGTATTTGATGTAGAAGCAGAGTAGATCAGAACCTCCAGTATGACAGGACTGGCAAGGTCTGAACACTTCTAAGTACAGAACTCAAACTCAAACACAAAACTTATTTAAAGTAATATTACAGTCATCTTTAAGGTCACATTCAAGGTGCTGGCATAGCAGAAACACTGTCCACGTTCTGAAGAGGGATCATTTATCCAAAAATTTAAGTTCTATATAGGCTATATGTAAGAGAAAGTAGTCCTGTTTCTAGAGCAACAGGTTTAAATCCACATTTACGGGCAAGGTGAGGAAAAACACTCCTTTCAGTACACATTCAGGAAAAAATTTCTTGCCTGTCTTTTGAAGTTGTGTTGTAGAATACTGTAAACCTCCTCTCTGCTGCAGTGACTGTACTATTTCCAAGTACTGAGTAAACAGACTACTTCAAACATGATGGAGGAACTCACCAGCTTCAATCAACTTCCTTAAATCCTGCTGAAGCAGCAGTACAGAATGCCAGAAAACTTACATGTCCCAATAATTCCTCAGTAATAGACACTGAAAGCCTCCAGAACTTACTCTCTCCCTTTATACATATTTCTAGCACCTCTACTAATGTTTTGTGTCATTCTAAGTTTCATAATCAAGAAGCAGAAAAAGTAACAGTTACGCTAGAATGTCAAAACAGTGATAAAAACTAAAGTATCCAAGTATGGTGAGGCTGGAGGTGAAAGAGAATGGGAGAAGGGGAAGTTCTAACCACAAATGTTGATCTTACACAAAATGCAAAAAGGTTGCTGTTCTACAAGTGATTTATGAAAGTCCATTGTTGGTAAAATCCTGGCAAGATTACTCTTGAACAGACTAATTCCCGCTATTGCAGAAGGAATTTTACCTGAAAGCCAATGTGGTTTCAGAGCCAACAGGAGTACCACAGACATGATATTTGTTCTCGAACAACTGCAAGAAATATGTAGGGAACAGAACAAAGGTCTCTATGTAACCTTTGTTGATCTCACCAAGGCTTTTGATACTGTGAGCAGAAATGGCCTATGGCAGATTTTGGAACATTTAGGTTGTCCCCCCAAGTTTCTTAAAGTGATTATCCTATTACATGAGAAACAGCATGGCCAAGTCAGATATGGCAATGCACTTTCTGAGCCCTTTCTAATAACTAATGGCGTGAAACAAGGCTGTATTCTTGCACCAACTCTATTCACACTCTATTTCAGCATGATGCTCCAAAGGGCCATGGCAGAATT
>VWZO01017653.1:39577-107158 GCA_013396975.1 Bucco capensis
CTTGGAAAAAGCGTGGGTGGAGCCCTCTCCGGATCTTCGTTCACAAAGCCTAGCCATGATGATGCAAGGGTAAACCTAGTAACCCCTGAAGGGTAAAACATTCACCCTTGAAATCCCAGTTGAAATTCCTTTATATGCTCACTGTCACCATGACCTTCCAAACAAGGTCCTTCATGGCCAGTGTCAACATTTCTCTGGAGAGCATTTGCAATGGTAAATGTACTGTGAGCTCTACAGAGCATCTTAGGGGAGCACAGCAACTGTAGGGTCTCATCAACAGTGAAGAAAGCCTCACTCTACCCCTTCCTCTACTGTCAGAGGAAGTGGACCTTGTGATTAATTCCCCTCATGCCACAATCACAATTTCAAACTGCAGATCTTTAGGTAGACTTTTCTACACACTTTAAACCAAGAGCAGCACTACTCTCACATTGGATTTTATACATGAAGTAACAGCAGAAAAAGCTGTTTCAGAAATTATAACCTATAGCTGCTAAGCTTAAAACAATGAGTAAAACAAGCAACTTAAGTTGATTCTGTTCCATATGAGTCCTACATTAGTAAAAATGCCTTGGGCAGCAAAATGTACAAGTACTACCCCTGCAAATCCATTCCGGTCTTGTCTGTCCTGCATTGGCCTTTGCAGCCAGCAGCGCTTGGAAAAAGCGCTTGGGAAGAGCATGGATGGAGCCCTCCCCAGAGCTGCGTTCGCGAAGCCTAGCCACGATGATGATGACGAAAGTCTTCTGAAGGGGCATTTTATACCAACGTGTAAGTGTGACTACATCAAGTTGATAAGGTCAACTTAGCCTGAGCTAAGCAAGAGAACAGAGTTGAAAAATTCAGAGATGAGATAAACTAGGAAACCCTGTGGTCTCCAAAATGCCTAGATGGTGACTGATTCTTAATTGTACCTCAGGATAAATTGCTTTTCAGCTCTGGCAAATCTTCCCTGCGAGGCTCTAATGGAGGTAAATAAATAATTTACCTTGAAAAATAAGTATCAACTACTGAGAAGGTTGTTAGATGCTTAGATAGAAAGCATCACCTGCCCTGCGAAAAGGGCAATGCTACATCTCAACAAAGGTGACCAAAGTTTCGTTCTCCTGCACTGTGCAATGCCCGAGAATGCAAGCTGTCTGCATGCTTATGAGAGTACCATTCTATACATTTACTAATTCATGTCTATTTTTATATAATTGCCTCTGGATATTTGACCTTTTCCACATGAAAACTGTATTTAATGTTTGCTCAGAATATTGCCTTTGCCTCAAGAAAATACAAGAACATAGAATCATAGATTTGTCAGGATTGAAAGGGACCTTAACGCTCATCTAGTCACAACCCCCTGCCATGGGCAGGGACACCTGGCACTAGAGCAGCTTGCTCCCAGCCCCAGCCAGCCTGGCCTGCAACACTGCCAGGGCTGGGGCTGCCACCACCTCTCTGGGCAACCTGGCACAGTGGCTCACCACCCTCATGGGCAACAACTTCTTCCTAACATCCAACCTCAATCTCCCCTCCTCAAGCTTGTGTCCATTCCCCCTAGTCCTTTCACTACCTGACATCCTAACAAGTCCTTCCCCAGCCCTCTTGAGAACAGCTCCTGAGAACAGTGTAATTTGAAACTGTAACCTTGTTTCTCTCCATGAAGCCCAAAAGCAAAACTATTTTTTTAGAGTGAAGTAATCCAAAGAAATGCATAACACTATACAAATCTTTTGTTACCATAAATGTATACAACTGAACACCACTGAATTCTAGGAAGGTAGTAATTTTGAGAAAAAGGACTGTGACAGAGGTTCCATTTCTCTACCCTGGCTGCAGTTAGGTGGATGTGAAAGGCACCTGCCCTGTCCTCCTCCACTTTAAGGATGTGCGCGTAACATGAAAAAAGAGCAACTGTTGTCACAAAGAATACCCTAAATATTTGAAGATAAATAACTTACCAAAATGAAGTAGATTTTGGCACTAGCTAATTGCTAGCTACTCCTGAATAAAGTCAGCAGTTAAGTGGCACTTAGAAATTATGCTCTTGAAGACTGTCAGCAGTTTATACTTCTATCACTTCGATACAGCATTTGAAATAGAAATCCTACCACAAGACATTTTTAATTTGGATGGATTTATGGGGGTGGAAGGGGAAAAGAGAATAGGAAATGGTGCCCTGCACTTCCCTCCACCTCCACTGAGGAAAAGGAGGCATATCAGAGGATACATCATTAAAGGGGACACAAAAGAATTAAAAACCTGGTTTTTTCAGTGTTACTTGATGCTAGATAAATGATGCTGCCCTTCTCCACCTACATTTCTCAAATTTGTTCTAAAATGGAATTGGTAGTTTTGCTGCATATACAATTGCCAACTAATCATGCTAATATCTTTATTAAAAGACCATGTAGTGCACGGGTATGTTCACAGTTCCTACCTATTGAAATTCCACTAGAAAGGGTGGAGCTTTCTGCCTGCCCTCGGGATGGGACATGAGGCTCCATGACGCTGTCATCCAGTAGGTGCCTCGAGCCTGCGTTGGGGAACGTTGCGCTTTTAAATTCAGCTGTGTTCATCTTGTGGATGAAACTAGAAATGAGCAAGGATAAAACCATTACAACATTATCTTTTATACATTTCAATAGCTGTTGAGTTAACATCTCAAAGGATTGCATGCAGGATTCCCAATGCCAAACTCAATCATGGCTCGAGGCACAAGCAATTGTGCATAAACACTATTATCTATAGGAATTGCTAACCACACAGAAATCTTGGAGTAAAGTCAGGAGTACTTCAAAAATTACTTTCAATATCCTAAGCAAGTTTCATCTTACACATAATTGAATTTCAGAATTGCATTCTAGCTCATCAAAGGTAAACTTATACAATATAAGAGATGGACTACTGAATAGCTACAATCTTGCATTTTGAAAAGATGAGAAGGAAACTTATGATATCAATATTAATTAATGATTAAGATATTAATTAAAAAGTCCATCTATACAGAAAAATCATGAAGTCACCACCACACAAACTTATATAAAAGTCTACAAAGGAGGTCTCACTATAAAAAAAAAAGGCAATTATTTCAGTTTGAATTTGAAAGAATTACATTGCATGGAGTTGCTATAAGTGATAGTTTTGCCATGCAGAAAGTCTATTCTGGCTAACACATTGGCTATTCTTATCACAGCAGCTGCACAGTCCTCCTACTTTGACTAATTCTCTTTGGTTGGGATGCTATCATTATAGTTCTGAGCTTGCTCTCTTGCCACAAATTGGTCTCCAAGTCAAGTCTTGGGTACCAATCATGCTCCTTTTTAAAAGCAAAGCTTTTGTATTGAAAAATGATACATCACAAAGCTTAGGATTTTCAGGCTGAAGACAAGACTGACTTGTATCCCAGACTGTGACACTTCCTATGGCCATGTGGTAGCAGGTTCCTAGGTGAAGGGGGTGTGGGTGGTAGCAAGGCTCCTTCAGCTGCAACGTTTTTCCGTCCGCTTTGTGGAGATGCTCCAACTTCAGAGCCTGGGAACAAGAGAGATGTTACTCCTGAGTAACTTTAGAACTACTGTCACAGTTTCTTCTCAGAAAACTGTGCAAGAGCTGCACAAAACTTCCTGAACTCAAGTTATAAGAGCGAGTCCATAATAAAACTCATTGATACACTCACACTGATAAGGAAAAAACCCTGTACTTCAGGGTTTTTTTGCACAGCATTAAAAAAAATCCACTTATTTCAAATAGACCATCTAGCTACAAGTACTTTTGCAGGTCCTAAGGGTTCCTGAATTAGCTACATTGGCATGAAACAAGTCCCCCTGATTTTACAATTTGAAACGCTTGCCTTTTGGCACTGATCAAAAATAATGTCCATTTTTGGAAGCATATCATACCATAAAAAGTTTAGATGAAGGCCCTTCTGTCTAGACACAACAAAGAATCAATATTTCATAGCTCTTCACCCCAAATGACACTAACAAGTTAGTGCCACAATACATACAAGAACCTAAAAAATTGACTCAATTTCTTGAAAGAATTCCTTTACAGATCACCTTCAGACTTTTTATTACAAATATACAGTGTTTATACTTCACACTTCTTTATTAGCTTCAGGCAAATATTTTCCACATTCACAACTCAAAAATAATGCATCTGACAACCTCAAGTCTCCTCACATTTATAAGCATTTACCTACTAAATCTTCTCTGGAAGCAGCAGAGTGGGGGGTGCTGGTCCCTGGTTCTATCTTTAATGAAAGTCTGCATTAAAGAAACATTAAAAATTACTTTATCAGGAAATAGACACATACAAAAGTAACTTTTCAAAAAATTACTTTTGTTTCATTTACAATTGAAAGCTGCCTGGTTCTGTAATTGCAAGAAACACTATAAAAGTTAATACAAACTGTTCATGGTTATCTTTAGCTCACTATTTCCAAACATCTTTACTTACTTAGTTATTTACTTATTTATTCTGGGGGTGGAAACCCCCCCTCATACTGTAATAAAGCCCAGGATTCAAAAAAATGACATGCTATAGGGCATAATACAGAAAGTAAGTCTATTGCTCTGGTTCATAAGAGAGCAGGAGAGGTTTGCCATGCCATGCTGAAGGAGGACCAGACTTCAACAGCAAACCCTTGGCTCCAGCAGAGCCCTGTAACCTCTTCTGCATCAGGGAGCCTGAAATAGTTGGCACAGGTAGCCAATAAGCAACCAAAGAGCCACTAGTTGCCATCTTCACCAAACAAAGCTCCATGTGAGCTGTTGAGAAGGCATGGGAAAAGTCCCAGTGCAAGGAGCAGGGGCAGAGACCATTGCTTTGTGTTGGCACTAGCCTCCACAGAAACCACAGCCAGATGCAAGTCCCCACAGCCCTGGGACTGCAAGTAGACCCATGAAACTCAGTGATGAGACCACTAGTCTAGCAGAAAAACTAGGAGGAATAAAAAGTATACAACTGCTCCCCCCACCTTGGCTAAAATATATATACTTAGTACACTTCACGTTTTAAATTTTCCTATAAAGTGCACTAGTGTGCCAGGTCAAGCTTTTTGTCTTTAGTGGTCTAAAAGCCAAAATCCTCATTTTGTGCTTTGGAAAATACATTATCAACTTGACTGTATCCATAAGTCAAGCTTTTTCTATACCAGGCACTTTTTAATGCCATTTCCAACAGTAGCACAAAGGCAGGAGACTGCAGGAGCAGAGAACTCTGGGAAGATTAAGCATGTCTCATATGCAGTTTGCAGAACTAGAATCCTTGAAATTAGCAGGGTTGGAAAAGCATCTACTTCATTTTAGCAATGATTCATTTAATCTTTAAAAATAAAGATAAAATCCTTTATGAAGAAAACCCCNTATCTACTTCATTTTGGGGAGGAAAAGCTTGAAGCTTGACAGCTCCTCTCCCTCCCATCCCCAGACAGTTTAGCAATGATTCATTTAATCTTTAAATATAAAGATAAAATCCTTTATGAAGAAAACCCCCATGTATTCAAGTCACAAAGGCTGTTCTCTACCTTCAGCCTTTGTGCAGACACCTTAGGGGATAAAGAGTATTATAATCACTTACAGTAAGAACAGTTCTTCAAAATACACTTTTCTCTCACAAAAAAAACCCCAAACCAACAACCTTTTGGAGATGTACAAACCCCAGAGGCATAAAAAGACACTTTCTGAACAGCAGTCATGTTTCTGCATTGCATGCAATTGTCTTCATTCACTTCCCTGCACTCCAAACTTGGCCTGGGTAGGATGAAGAGACTGTAGCTCCTCCTTCAGCAATAAAATTCCCCCTAGTAATGAGTTCTACCTAGTGAAGGTGGAGGAAGGTAGAGTGTGGAATTCATGAAAACAATATGCCACTAAGAAGCAGACACTACACTTAAGAAACCTAGGTTGGTAGATTTTTTTTTTCCTTCTAATGTCTGACCACAGAGCTCTTCTCTCAGTGATAAGCAAGCACTACTGTCAAAATCAAGCTGTAGAACATTTGCAGCAAAAAGGGGAAGCCAAGTTCTTGCATACAGGCATGGAGAGAACAATTTAGAGATCTCAGAAAGCAAGCCAAGTGTCTGAACTCTCATTAACTGTTCTTTGACATAAACTGAAGGGTTCCTACTTGCTGCCTTTTAGTAAATCAGGTTAGGACTATTAAATGGAAAAACCTATCTGTTCTTTCAGTGTGCATAGCCCTCCCATCATTTGAAGGTAGCTACACAAGCAAGCAATTCAACACAACTGAGGTGACAAACTTCCCGGGCGGGCAGGATGGGAATGGGTGGGGAACCTCCTCAAGCAGATCAGCCAATGAACAAAAACTTTCTTCATATGCAACAGATTTACTTTAGTTTTTTTCCTATCCTCAGTGCTTGTTCCTGTCTCTTGCCAGAGATTTCCATCCCCCAGTTTTGCTGGATGCCAAATAACTTAATACAGTAATAATATTTTAATTAAGGAAGTAGAAACCTCTGTTCGGGTGGTATGCTAGGAGGAATGGGCAGGGACACAGATGGACAACATCTTGCCTCTCAAAACCCACATGTTTACATTTTACTTACACTGTACAACCTAATCAAAGAGAAAAACATAAAATGAAATATATATGACAGTGAAAATCTTAAGTCACCCTCAGTAAGAACATGGGACAGAATGCACAGATGCCTTTGTTCTGATGAAAAAGACCTAAGTTATCTGCAATCATGGGATCCATCTTATTGATTCAACAGTGTTACATGTAAGCCAGAAGCATGGAGGCTTCATTAGCCAACACTCACAGAGGTCTGTCAATCAAATCAACAGACCAAACAGATCTGAATCCTAGGGTTTGAGAGTCAGGCATAGTAAAGGTTGGAGATATCCTATCTAGCATGCTGAAATTTGTCTTGAGCACAGGACCCTGCTGTAACCTCACAATGGATAATCATAGAACCATTATGGTTGGAAAAGCACAACTGTTAACCTAACATCATCTGGCTCACCTACTAAACCATGTCCCCACATCTACACATTTTTTGACCACTTCCAGGGATGGTGATCATGCAACTCGAAGCCATTTCCTCTTGTTCCTATCACTTGTTACCTAGGAGAGGAGACCAACTCCCATCCTGCTCCAACCTCCTTTCAGGTAGCTGTAGAGAGTGAGGTGGTCTCACCTGGGTCTCCCTCTTCTCCAGTGTAAACAATCCTAGTTCCCTCAGCTGCTCCTTGTAACACGTGTGCTAATGCACAAAGCCCTGCTACAACTGCAGTCTTGAGACACTGTTATGAAAATGATTCTGTAATGTGTTACAGTCAGTTATGGTCTTTCATACTTACTTGTAATTATCATCTTCTACAAACTTTTGTAGTTCTTCTATGTACTGGACTGAGTTTAGATATTTTTGGACGTGAGGCAACAGAGGAATATCTGGAGAACAGATGACAGTCATTATCACTGTACCATTCATTGGTAAGCAAAGTTATTTTCCAGAAACTATTTAAACAGAATTAGATCTCTTGCCTTTATATGTGAGAGACAGAGTTACAAACTATAGCCCTTACTGATGATGAATTTCTTGTCCTTCACAGCAATTCTCATGCATTGTGCTGATATTCCCCCACATCCTTAAAGCCAGATATGTATCCTGTGAGAGCTTCTCAGCTCACCAGAGTACACGTAAAGGAAAAGTGAGAGCATGCCCCTGGCCAAACTGAAGGCCCAAACCTGGAGGGCTGTATCTGACGACTCCTTTAGAGCCCAAATTCACATTATACTGAGCTTCCAGTGAAGCCATAACCCTGTGCTAATTCACATTCCACCATCACAAAAGCAGACTTCATTAGAACTTGATGAGGACTGTGAGGGAGATCACCTTTGAAGAAAAAAATACATTTTCTGATCTATGAACAGAACTACAAATGTCTAAAAGACAAGCTGAATATATTTTATTATCTCCAATAAAAGTACTACTCCAAAAGCAATGCTGCTATTTTTAGAATTCAGTCATAAAGCTACAAAAGAGAGATACAAGTTCAGAACGTACTAGTAAAACTACTGTTAAGTGCAATGTACTCCACATGTTTCACCAGCAAGCACGTACTGCAGAAGTATGTGTGATGTAAGAAAAGGGTAATTTTATTCCATCTCCTCATGCTGATACTCTGTCATAACCAACAATACCAGAATAAAAACTTAAGACATTTGAGCTGAGAGGACGAGGGAGAGCATTAATGGCACTCCAGTGGGCTGGGTCTTGCTCACACTGCTTTACAGCAGATAAATATTGAAGCTTTTCAATTTGTTCTCTTTCATACTACAGTATTTACAGACTAGCTTACCATATTCACATGACTGCTGTAAATCTGAGATAATTCGAAGAATGTTGTTCATTAAATTTGTTCGTTGCTCACTTTCCAGAATGCTCCCTGTTGATGGGTATGCAGAGTCAATATATGTCAAGTCTGACAGATAAATACCTGAATAAGATCAGAATAAAAAGTTTCTTTATTTAGAGTCTCACATTGAGCAGAAAAAAAACAAACCACAAACAATAGTTTTGACAATTTTTTGCTTTCATTGAGTGTGTACAGTTTGACGACAGCATTGCCTCAGAATAGTATTTTGGCTTTACCTGAGAAATCATTTCAACAAGATCTCCAAGAGCTTCCAGACCTCAGAGTGAAACAAGTTACAGGAAAGTACATCATCGTGCGACTCTTGTCTGGGATTGAATGTGCACTCTCCTCCATCACTTAATCCTTGTTTTTGTCAGTCTGAGCTGTATTTCCAGACACAGTAGGAGTACAGCTAGGTGTCTGTATGAAAGCTTTCACTCTCTGCATGATAAATCACAGTGGGAGGCAGAAAGGATCTCTTCTTCCTGCACTTACTAATTTTATCTTCAACAATATTATTATTTCTAAATCTAGAAGTAATTACAAGGTCATGCACAACTACTCATGAACCTAATCTTCTACCATATCACCAATCAATTATTCTCTTGACAAATGTGAAGCACACTAAAATAGACAATGCTAAAACACATGGGCAAAATTACTAACAAAGTTAGGAAGTCTACTACTTCATTCCACCAATTCAACAATTAATAACAGAAGGAAAAACCATGTTATTTACAACTCCTCAAGCTGAACAGAAACTTGGGAAAAATTAGCTAGTGAAAAAGTCCACTCAGATTGCAATGTGGTATGAGTCCTGCAGTAATATTCATCACAACTCCAAGGATCCAAGGCAGAAGTCTCTTCAAGTCTTCTACCTGCCTTCCTCCCCATCACCATTGGAACCTTACTACTCTTTCAATCCCTTGATCATGAAGAGAGGAAAATTCTCCTCGTTACATCCTAATGCTCAGATAAATCACTTATTTTAATTCCAAATGCAACTCCATTGCATGAGCTTCACCCAAAGACTGATCATTTTTGTCTCAACTAAACAAAACACAACCTGACAACTCTGCTATCAAAAGGAATTGCTCCTCATACCCTGCTTCCTCCACAAGATACCCAAACAGAGAAAAATATACAAATGTAACTAATATTTTTAAGAAACTTATTTTAGTAACAGGGAATTTCTAGAATTATATTTTGCTTTACCTCTCAGCTGTGTATAACAAAATCATAACAAGAAGTTTGTCTTTACAGGTGGAAGACTATTAATACAACCTCACAAGAACAGCAGTTGTGTTTGTATAGCACCTAACCAGTACAGTCCTCAAAATGTGAGTTGGGAAACTCTGGGCACTGCTCCAAAATCAACACATACACGCGTGTGTGCGCACACACACAGAAACAAATTAAAATACTTGTGGTTGAAAGGTGACATATAAAAAGTGAATAAAAAGGTATTACACATGACATGATATACTACTAAATTTCTCCGTTTTCTTTTCTGCTAGAATCAAGTTTATTAAAAAACAGAAAGGATAATCCAAAACATCAGATCGTCACATTTAACTGCTCTGCTATCTTGACTGCATAAGCTGTCCCAAACCTAATTTGCCAAGCAATGTCCAAAAAGGCCTTAAAAAAAAAAATCCCAAATCTATTCAGGTAAAGCAGTAAATCATACTTACTCATTATAATTAAGGAAATTCACTATGAACATGCACCTGCAATATTATGCAGGATTTTATTAACCGATGTATTTGTAAGATTATCTTTCTGAATTACTTGTAACCACTGGTTTTTATTTTTTTCATTAGCTAAATCAAGAACTCTTCTGTAGAGAGTTGTTCTCTAAATGTATTTGATGCATTTCTAGGAAGCCTAAGATAATGTTGAAAGTACATTAGAATAATTATCTTTCAAATGTAATTGGCACATTCTTTATGAACCAATCAGAGATCAGTGAAAGCGAATTGAATGCATTTAAGTCCAGCTGACTGACAGATCTAAACGCAGCATTCTGCATTACTCACAGAGTATAATCTCTGTGGCTTTTGCTACTTCTGACACCAGTCAGATGTTATCAAATATTCTGATACCTACCCAAAACCATCACACACACCAGTTTTAAGATTTTCCACGTGTAGTGGCGACTTCATGCGTTTAACAACTGGAACTGTTTCTTATTAAGTGAACGTCAAGAATTGAACGCGACATTCTGTTGAACATTCTTCTCGACTATAAATGGTTCATTTTTCCTGTTGTATCCAGCCAGGCTGCTCCTTTTATTCCCAGCAACATAAATAGAGTTTTATCAGCCTGAAAGAATCTTTCTTCTAAATGAAGCCCAGTACTGTAATAACTTGAAAGGCATCTTTAGGCAGCGTAGTAAAAATGTTTGATTTGTAATTGCCTACTGAACTCTTGCACAGTCTGTTGCCATATGGTACCCTCCCTTCTACTGGCAAACAATCTTTCCTTGTTCCTAACTTCTCAGCCTCCCTACCCCCTCCTTTTCTGGAGGGTATGGATAGGAAATCCGAAGGAGGAGTTTCTCCTGCTCTCAGTGTGTTCGTGGTGACATCATAGGTGGGCTGAACGTCTAAGGCGAGTGTGTGTTTGTTTAAAAAAAACTGTCCAAAAGTGATGTATATGGAATCTGGGTCAGCTGTAGCTGGTTAGTGCACTTCTGCATGTGAGAGTAAAACACTGCAGTTTCAAAAAACATTTCTTTTCTCTCTTCTGGAATTACACAAACTGGAACATTACTTTTTCCCTTTTTTTTTTTAAATGATTAGTTAGCTTGGTTATCGTATGGAGAAACCCAATTCCTCGATACAGCTTGGATCTAACACAGACAAAAGCAGTTTTCAACTCCAACTGCTGCAGATTAACAATCCACAGCAACGGGTAATATAGGAAGAAAAAGCAACTAGCCTCTGGATTTTCCATCTACCACAGAAGTAAAACAGCTGGAAGATTTTTTTCCTTGGTAAGTTTTAAAGTTACTCTTACTTGCAAGTTTAATTTTGAGCTATTTATGAATTCTACATATATCCCCCTCAACACACAATTGAGAAGAAACAAATCTCTCTTAGCCTAAGAAAAGTTTGACAACTAAAATATAAAACTGACATTTGTGGCATTTGGTAGACTCTGTAAACTTGGAAAGAATTAAAAAGAACTCTGCATAAGAACAGGGACTAACTCGCTCCAGTTGTAAGGATGAATAAGTTTCAGTTGTTTAGCTGTAAATCTTCTGTAGATTTTGTTACCTACAGTTAGAGAAAATCAGTACTACCACACCATTTGCTCAAAATGTAGTTTGGGCATCATGAACATATTAATGTGAAATTCTGATCCTACAAGAAAGCAAAAGCCAGAAATCCTATCGATTTCAGAGAAGCTGGATTTCACCCAACACCAGAGCATAGACCTAGCATTACTAGAACTAGAAAATGGACACCTCAATAAAACCACTGTAAGAAGTCCCAAGTAAATCAATGCACATCTGTAAGTAGCAATCATTGTATGTCATTTCAACTAAATTTTTATTTATGGTACTTCTGAGTTGTAGAACTAGTCCAAGTTCCACAGCCAACTATGAAACCCAAGTCATACACTGATTCAGAATACAATCAAATTTGTAGCACAGACAACTGTGCAGCTGAAAAACCAAAGACATTGCTGCAACAGGCACTAACCCCTTCCTAGAAGAATTTGTGGAACAATGGGGAAGTCAATTGTATCTCCATTGAACAGCAGTTTGTTTCTAAACAAAGATTCATTTCATATACATGCAATGCAACAGACGAGGTAACACTACATTAAGTGGAAAACAGGGAGTTTTGTTACAGTTCTCCTTTGGGAGAAGGGACAGGGAGGGATGCAGTTGCAAGGCAATGATTAAAGCAAAGAAGTTGTTTACAAACATAAGACAAAAGTACAGATAAAAGCAAAAAAGAGCTGCTAATATATCACAGAATATAATTTTCTACTTTTCCCTTTCTACAAGCTGACCTGGAAATTAAAACACAGTAAATAATTCAGAACAATGGAAAAGACTTGAAGTTATGTATTTGCATTAATAAACTCTAAGATGGGTCTGACACATTAAGAATGAGTGGAGTGATGCTAAAGAAAGGGACAAAGTGTTACAGAAAGCAAACTATTAAGATTTTGTAGCTATGGGAGGAAAAGTCTGAAGTAATCTTGATAAACAAGAAAGATGGATCCTTTCCATGTCCCTGAGTTCTTTTTCTTACTATCCTTTTGTGTTCCTTTACACATTAAAGAGAACAATCTAAACAACAACAAAATACCCTATTTGAAGCCTGCATCGTGTGCTTTGGACAATAGTCTCTGCTCATTCATGATCAGCCAAGGTTTTGATTTATACTGCTTAGAACAATTCCTAGATCCTTCACAAATGAAAACAGCTGAGTCAATAACTTTAAAGCAATAAACTGGCTACATGCAAGGTTTTAACTCTCTCTCCCCCTTTGCTGTCTTCCAAGTTTAGAGTAGAAATTTTGAAATGCTTACTTTAAAACAAATAAATGAATCTTAATATGCTGTTGCCACAAGAATGATCTGAAGTATGATGGAAACATGTGCCATTTAAAGTTTTACAGGAAACTACTTCAAAGAATGGAAATTCTGAATGTTTAAACTTTTGCCAGTATCTATATGGCTCAATCAGGTCTCAATTATTGCTTGATTGGGCTTAGTTCATTTTTCATAACATTCTCTCTTAGTCTGGTCCTTAAAATTTATACACCAATGAAGGAAGTAGAATTTCCTACAGCAAACATCACTAGATACTTATTCAATATCTGTTTGACAGGGAATTCTGGAGCCCCTAAACAACACATTTCCAATGGCAAAATGCACCACTCCATTGTTCCTGCCTGTTAAAATGGTGCAAACACAATGGCTGCAAACAAATGTAAAGGAACCCTCACATAGAAAGAAACTTCACCAAAAAATCTGGGAATGTTATGATATTTTGCTGTGTTTTCAGAATATCTAATATGACAAGATTTACAAATCTCTTCTGCAGAGTATTTCTAAGAACCTATGATTTTCAAAAGTCATTTTCAATGACTGCTTCAAAAACCCCTGAAGATTTTCGATTGCCTTTCCTAAAAGGAATCAGATTCCCATCAATCTCAGAGAAATAGATCCCTGTGACTCAATACATCATGTATCTGACTAACAAAACCCAAGGACATATTATTCCTGGATACCAGTCAATACAATTGAAATAATCCTGTTATTTCAGCAGAGCGACTTGCCAGAAAAACACTTGTTTATAGAGGGGAAAGTAACTGATTGAAATACACAGCTGTATCAAAAATCCATGTGAATGTTTTTGCTGTAGTAAGAGTGGTTTCTCCACCTCAGTATTACTCCTAATGTTATGGACCCAGTTTTAAACTTAATACATAAATAAATGCACAAAAATCTCCCCTTCTTAGAGAAAGGGTAACATAGATGGTTTTATTGATCGTAGCTGCTGAGACAAAGCTTAACAGAAAACAACATATGCATAGCATCACTGACAGAGCTTTTAGATGAACTAGTATCATGTTCACAGGATCTTTATTCTCTCAAACAAACCTGTTTCTTTTCCTGTTTGACATGGTTAAAAATGGAGGTTTAGAAGAGAGGGCACTGTTGGTATTTATCATTTGACCATTTTCTGAATAAAGATGTGTACTGATACTGCATGTTCCACACAAAGGGAATCCTACACTGACATTTACCTGCAACACTTCCATCCCACTCAGTCCTAACAACCTACACTGCCTGGGGAGAAGTAGACTTCATCAGCTCTGAAAGAACAGATTCTAATCTGTGCTACAGGTCTCCAAATTCTACATCCTGCTGACCGCAATAGTCACAGCAGCACAACACAGAACAAACAGTTTGTTGTGTAGAAGGCAAAAAAATGCCAAATACATACTGCCTTCCATACTTCCTCATCCCTGCAACTCTAATATTTTTAAGTGATACAATATTTTGGGAGGTAACAAAGTCCATGTACAGTAGTTTCTCACTGGAGGTTGGAAACAGTATTTACTGGTTTGTTTTGCTTTTTTAAATTGGAATTTTGTTCCTTTAAACACTTTAAAAAGTAATAAATCAAAGACTAATTTTGAGAACAAGTTGGGGTATTTTTTTGCATGGAGACCAGTCTGGAAAAAGAAAGCAGGAGAAAAGGAATGGCATTAAATGGAAAATGGTATTGAAGCTCTATGCACAGCTCTGAGTATTTCTAACAAGATGATGAAGTTTGTGTTGCTAGGAATAGTTGCATATTTTCTTCTGCAGAAGCAATAAAATGTGTGCACGCCAGAACATGCGTAATGCAACTTCCCCAGAAATCTGAGACCCAGAAACCAAGTGAAGTGATAGTCTCATTGAAAAAACATAACAGTTCATAAAGAGTTAAATACATATTTTAAAGCAATAGCATATGTAATCATGAAGCCTCTTGCTTATTCTTCAAGGTCTGCATTTAGGTATTTTGGCAGCCCCACTCACTACAAGCAACTCTAGACTTGCAGGAAGAGTTTGAGACTGTGGTTCTCATCCCTGAGCTTCAACTGATTTATCTCATAGCAGTTATGGCACTATCTAAACATTTAAACCTGGGAATTTGTGACATAATATGTGTCTGACTAAAAAAAAAAATTCCAAAAAACTATTTCCCAACTCTAATATTTGTCCCTTTTAGGTCTTACATACTAGGCTATCAATCTGTGATATTGTGGATAAACAGTTTATATTTTTTTAAGCTCCTTGCCCAGAATATCAGGAAATTTCTGAAACAGTATTTTCATTTCCTTCTAAGCTGATTAAAACTCCAGGTAAATATCTTACTCAGAACCTATTCTGGTATAACAAGTTAGGTGTTAAGCTGCTCAAACATGCCAAGCAATATCCTAAGACCTTTAGTTTTTTCAACACCAAAATTTCTATGAAAAGCATACATGTCCCATATCAGATACATTCTCAGAAGGAACTCAACCCTGCTCATCTGGTTAATATAAGACACTAGAATTACTTCAAAGTGCTAGGGCATAATCTTACGCAGCTGCTGCATTTGGTTATGCTGTATTAGACCATTTAATTCACTTTATGGTCTGACAGCACATATAGAGACACAGAACTTTAACATGTAAGTGGACATGTTCAAAATGAACACCTAACATGAAAATAAATGTGGAAAGCAGACTTCAGCAGCACACATGGGCAGAAAGTAGGCTGCATTGGTTTTGAAGGATCAATTTAAGTTTTAATATATTTCAGGGGAAAAATGTGCTGCTGTGAGGAAAACCCCCAGCCATTCATTATTTAAGGAACTGTATAGGGTCTTTAAAAACTACCAAGAACTAAAGTGCTATTCACCTTTTTTGGACTATGAAGTGGCTATTATACACTGTGAAAAGAGTAAAATACTGGACTTGTACTATGGCTTCATCCTTAACCATACATCATGAAGGCACTTGCCCTGCATCTGCAAACACTGAACATAAGAGTAGTGAAAAATAATTTAGGAGATGTGAAGAGGTTTCAAACCTCAGACAATTATTCAGCTCATCTTTGTCAAGTTAGAAACCACACAGAGACCTGTTTCCCATGTGCTCACCATGATTCATGTGAGCATTTACCCTAATGAACTTCCAACTCTGAGCACTGTTCAAGTGATTAATATTTTAAAAGTCTGAAATTACTAAAGAAAAATACACAATTAGCTCTGGAGAAAAATGATACTTCTTTTTGTTTTTCCTTCTAAACAGAAGTAATGCTTTCAACAGAGAGATATTAAAAAGACTCTTAACCAAGTTCTGTTTTTGAAATAAACAAAACATTTACTAGTAGACACCAAAATACTTCTTACTAACAGTAAAACATATAGAAAAGTTTTAAAATATAAACTTTCTCAAATGTTTATGTATTCCCTTCATTTATGCAGGGTAAGAAATGGGTTTCAGTGTGTTAAAAGCAAGGGTTTCCTTCCCTTTCCAGAAGTAGGGCTTGCAATACAACTGTCAGCCAAACAAAAAGTTGGTTTTTAGGCAACAGTGGAACATTTCATCAAGATTCCTAGACATAATTCCTGGCTTTGTGTACAGCATTGTTTGAAGTTTGTAACCACTGCTTTTAGTGAAGTCAAAAAGTAAAAACTTAGCAAATTTACTCTGAGATTGAGCAGACATCATTTGTAACAATAATAGTAAAGCCAGGAACAGAACTGGGAGAAGTGACCTGACACATAAGTCACCTTATCATTTGTAAATGTGAACAGCAAGGAAGCAGCACAGATCTGCTTCTCCTTCAGGATGACTGTTTCAGGATTGCCAAATGCACTTAAACTTGAACTTGGCAAGAACAGAATGAAAATTAACTTTCTCTGGGTTTACTTCATTTCTCTTTGTAACTATACAAAGGCCTTGTACAACCACTAATAGTAGTCTAGAAAGGATGAACAGCTGAGATAAGAAGAGCAACCTGCTTGAGAAAGTAATAAAATAGAGAAATTAGGGGGTTTTCCTGATTTAAATGCTACCTTTATCATGTCAAATATTTAAAAACTGAAGTTAAAAACCAAGTCGCTCTAAAAAATTCTTAGATCTTTATCATTGCATCTTAATTCTTTACACAAAGATAAAACAAATGCATTATTTTCTTTAAAAGGTGAATGAAACACTTTAGTATGGTATTTACAGTGGAAACACATCTGATACTTCAGTGTGATTTGGATGGAAATATTCTCAAAAATACAGTAATAGTGTGACAACAACATTAAATATTCATCTCCAAAGGCAACTACATAGGGACATACAGGCAGAGCAAACCACATTACAGGCTTTCCCTACAAATTTCAAACTACTTGAATATGCCATTCTCAATGTTTGAGACAACTATTTTATGTTCATCTCCTGCCCAAATCCAGTGCTAGATGTGTGTATTTTCGAGACCACTATATCTGTGTATGAATAGGTATGTACATAGTATTTAACAAGTGATACCTCTACATGCACGTAGCTAAAGCTAAAAGAGGACCAGAAAGGCTTATGTAATCCAAATTCCACAACTAACATAAATATTTTTTGGAAATACTATCAGTGCCACCCTACTTCCATTCCATGAAGATATTCTATAAGCACTCTGTATGTTCCGTAATCTTGTATACTTAAATGCAGCGAGTAACAGATCTAAGCAGTCAAATTTATAATGAAACCATAATATATAATCTAAGCAGAATGTTGTTTCTGAGAACTTATACACTGCAACAACTTGACTCCTAAACCCAGTATGTAAAATTTAAGCTTTGTTGCTCTAAACAGAAAGCTACTCCTTGGAGCTAACCTAACGGAATCGAACTCCCAAGTCCAAGTAACAGATTCCAAAGACTTGCCTATGTATGTGCAAGCAAGGCAAACCCATGGGTTTAGGCAGTTTAAGCAGTACAGGAGCCTTAGTGATGGTCCTAATTTAATGATTTTATCTTTTATCTGCTCAACAGTGTTCTCTGACAGTCACCATACTTGCTTTAAAATGAAGATATTGAAATGGACTTTGGGTGTGCTCTTGTTCCTGCTGCTGTCTATTGGGCGCTGTACAGAACAATCCACACCTAACAAAACATCCCAACGGAGACATCCTCGCTCAGCAGATGGGGGAGAGGAAGGGAAGAAATGTGGCTACACATTCCTGGTCCCAGAGCAAAAAATCACGGGGCCAATCTGTGTGAATACTAATGGACCAAGTACTGGTAACAGAAAAGATGAAGTCACAAGAATGGACATAGAAAATCTGAAGGATGTGCTGTCCAAGCAGAAGAGGGAGATTGACATTTTGCAATTGGTAGTGGATGTGGATGGAAACATTGTGAATGAAGTAAAATTACTGAGGAAAGAAAGTCGTAACATGAACTCTCGGGTCACCCAACTCTATATGCAACTCTTGCACGAGATAATTCGAAAGCGCGATAACTCGCTTGAGCTTTCTCAACTGGAAAACAAAGTCCTTAATGTTACAACAGAAATGTTGAAGATGGCAACAAAATACAAGGAGCTTGAAGTAAAATACGCAGCACTAACTGATCTTGTAAATAATCAGTCTGTGACTATCTCACTGCTGGAAGAGCAGTGCTTGAGAATCTTCTCGCGACAGGACACCCACGGGTCTCCACCTCTTGTTCAAGTGGTGCCACAGCACATTCCTAACAGCCAGCCATACACCCCTGTTCTCCTGGGAGGGAATGAGATACAGCGAGACCCGGGTTACCCTAGGGACAGAGATGTAAGGCCACCACCCGACCCAGCTACTTCTCCTACAAAGAGTCCTTTCAGAGTACCACCACTGGCTTTAATTAATGAGGGTGAGTTACCTATCCCCATTTACCGAACCTAAGATTTCTCTATTTCAAAGGCAAACTGTCCTGGCTGTAGAAAGAAAATTAAGAGCTAGCCCTTGCTCCTGATTCTGATTTTCTTCCCCTCCAGGAAAGCTTTCATTTGCTTAATAGTCTAGTTGTTAACCTATAGCTGTGTAAGATCAATTTGTTGAAACTGGTGATTTTCAGAAATTCCATGTGAAGAATTTATGTCTTTGAGTCACGAAGTATTGAGGTTTCTGTCCTCAGGTGCGTTAGAGTTACGGGAATGAAAATTCAGTATTAGCATATACTTTCTAGCACTTAGCTCTGTTTCTTTGAATCATAGAATTGTCAGGGTTGGAAGGGACCTCAAAGCTCATCTAGTTCCAACCCCCCTGCCATGGGCAGGGACACCTGGCACTAGAGCAGCTTGCTCCCAGCCCCAGCCAGCCTGGCCTGCAACACTGCCAGGGCTGGGGCTGCCACCACCTCTCTGGGCAACCTGGCACAGTGGCTCACCACCCTCATGGGGAACAACTTCTGACTAACATCCAGCCTAAATCTACCCTCCTCAAGCTTGTATCCAAGATGCCTATAGCTATGTTCTAATAACCAGAAATGCTGAAAAAGAGAAGCTAATTTATCTTAAATAAATGAAGTAATTTTAAGTAATTGTCCATTATACTTAACATAGACATTTTGCAGAAGTTAATCCTGCTAGAAGAATTTTACTCTGATTCTGAGCTGCTTTAAAATGAACTTCTAAATCTACCAACACAGTCTTTCAATAAGTCTGTTTGTTTGAAATGGTCAAAATAATAAGACAAGTTCAAAAGTATAACTGAATCATGGCTGGATCCAATTAGATGCACTCAGCTTTGAACACTTAAAATGAATACTCACATTCCCAGTAATTTGGTATCAGTAGGGGATGGTGAGTTAAACTAATATAAATATTAGAAAAATACATTCAGGACACTAGCCCATCTTCATGTGTTACATTCTTCAGGTCATGAAATAAATTAATTTATCACTAGAAACAAAACCAATGACAAGAAAATTAACTACCTCTGAGCTGCCCTGAATTCTGGCATGATTCTCACCTTATTGAAATTTTGACAGAACTGAGATTAAAATATTAAGGATTTAGAAAAACAAGTTTTTCTCAGACATCTATTCAAGTGCTTGCTCTTGGCTTCTGTTAGCTTGCACAGCAAAAGGGCTGGGTTAGTATTTTGTTTGTGTTTGAGTTACTGGGTTGTGGGATTGGTTAGTTTTTGCCTTTAATCACAGCTGGAAGTTCAACTTGGTGCCTAAGATGAAGAAAAACATTTATTTGTGACTGTTCTACAGCATTACAAACAACTAGCTGCTGAACAACTATTTTTATTTAAGATCTGCAGAAAATTCAGGCACAAGGCCAAGCAAAATGCCAGATGTCATGAGAATTTAAATCACACATCATGACACAAAGGAAACAGCTAATATAAAAGCATTACATTAATGTCTGGTCAGACAGTAAAAGTATATTTCTAAAAAAACAGTGATTTCCTGTTTCCCAGAAACCCATGCTTCAAGCTTTTGTTACAAATACCTCTTTTTTCTCTCTCAATATATGCCTGCTGTGCATACAAAATGAAGCAGTGTCAATAACTTTCATCCTCTGAATCATTGACCAATGGTTTTCACTAATCCCTTTACACTGAAAATTCAGAGTTTGAATCTACTTTTGCAAGGGAACACAAAGAAATCTTAGGAAATCTATTTTAACATTATTTAATTCCCTTTATTTAATTTCAGATTCTAGAGTTAGAAGTTTAAGTGTTTCTTGCTGTGCCTTGGGAAGATAAGGGTTAAGAATTGCTACAGCTGGTAGGGCATCAATCATCAAACTCAAAACTTCTAAATTCCAACACAATGCCCACTATGATCTCTGTTGTTTGTTTTTTTTTAAGGTAAGCATATTTAATGGTGCACAGGAAAATGAACTTTCCAGTTAAAAGATGATGACTATTTATAATCCATAAAGATGTAAAGAAAGTTGAATGGAAACCAGAGTCCCATCTAGAAATAGCCCTTGATTATGACAGAAAAAACAACTGAATAAACAAGTAGGAGCTTTCTCCTCTTGTGTGTGATGAAGCTACACCTAACAACTGCATGCAACAGAAGTTTAGAAGAGTCAACCTGCATCTTCATAGTGTGGGTGAAGAGTAAAATTCAAACTATAGAGGGAATAGAATGATAAGATCGTATTTTTGAAGACTATTTTGGTTAAATTGCATTAAAATTGCTTGAAAATTTGAGGAAGAAAAATGCTCCTGTGAATTACAGTTATCACAATTATCTTAACTCTAGGAATAATAACCAGTGTCCCCAAATTTTACTGCCACTGTGTTGCAAAAAGAAGCTTCAAATAGAGTACTTGAAAGCTACACACACTCCTCAGTCTGCTCATACTTCTCAGTTAACAATGCAACTTTTCATCCTTTCCCCCCCTTAAATGTATGCCCAATTTTGTCTAGGAATTTTCCTCTACTATTGCCCAAAAAATCCTCTATAAGAAGCTTACACAAGCACAGCTTCCCTATCATCTGCTCAAGGTAACATCTGGCATCTTAGAATAGGATTCAGCAATCAATTTATTAAGCTTCCAACTTAAAACGTTTTACTTTCCTTCTCTACTATATCTAATTTTCAATAGAAGATGATCTGCACTAAAACATGCATATAAAACACAATTTCAGAAGTGAAATATTTAACAGATCATCTTCTCAGAGTACTTCTAACTTATACCTGTCTCAGCAACTTAGACTAGATAGGCATGACATACTTATTCCTTACATAGATAACAAGATTTTAAACAGGATAATTATGCTTTTTTCATTAGTCTGAGCCTCCCCTCTCACCAGCACTGTGGAGAATCTTAACACTCTTTCAGAAATCTCAGCATTTCCAGTGAACAAGAAATGGATCAGTGAATTTAAAATAATTATATATAACCAAGAATTTACTTCTCAAAAAAGATTCAAGGCTATACACCAGAAGTTATGGGATTTGTTAGATTTCCTTACACTAAGAGAAATCTGTTACCTCTGCTACAATATTAACTAATGATAAGCATACAGACAAATCTAAGCATTAAAAAGCAGAAGTTGCATCCTGTGACCTTAATGTCAGCTGATCAAAGTGTGTTATATAAACAGACTTGGACAATTCTGTCTGCCTTAAAAGCTACTTAAAATCACTCCAAACACCTGCTTGGGACTCTCATGGAAAAAGAGTCCTCAATTCTTCCTCCAGCAGAAATCACATGAAATAATACACAACAGATCTGAGCTATTCTTAATATGAACTAACATTACCGAAAAATACTACTTGTCTCTTCCCACTTTTTCTAATGCAATAATTGCTTTACAATTACACTTCTAAAACAAGCTCCCTGTTTTACAGAGCCTAGATTTATTTTAGACAGTTCAAGGAAAGGGTTCATAGAATCCCAGCATGGTAGGGATTGGAAGGGAGCTTTGGAGACCATCAAGTCCAACCCCCCTGTTAAAGCAGGGTCATGCAGAGCAGGTTGCCCAGGATCACATCCAGGCAGGTTTGGAATCTCTCCAGAGGAAGGAGATTCCACAACCTCTCTGGGCAGCCTGGGCCAGTGCTCCATTAAACCTCACAGGAGAGAAGATACTTCTTATGTTTAGGTGAAAGTTCTCGTGTTCCAGTTTGTGCCCATTGCCCCTTGGCCTGTCACTGGGCATACCCTCTTGCTCCCACCCTTTAGATATTGATAAGCACTGATCAGATTCCCTCTCAGTCTTCTCCAGGCTAACCAGCCCCAGGGCTGTAAGTCTTTCCTTGTCAGACAGATGCTCCAATCCCCTCAGCAGAACTCCCTGGGTCTGAAAGTGTTCAATTCAAGACCCAACTTAGCCCAGGAAATTATCTATCTGCTGGACAAACTTTGCAATGTGCACAACTTACAGGGAAATTTTAAATGAGAAGGAGAAAAAGCACTGATATACCAAAGCTACAGTATTTCTTTCCTAAGCTATTACTGCATGCACTGCAAGAATGACAAAACAATGGTCAAAACCACTATAGCATGCAGCAGTGCTTATGATGATGGCTCAATGTCTGCAGCATTCTTAGCAGCTCCAAGTTGTCACTTTCATTAGATACACAAGCTTTTTACACTCTAATTAATATAAAATGCTTTATAGATTTCTTGCTAATTACAGTTACTTCACTAGCAACTGCTACTTTAAAAGCTAAAAAAAAGTCTGACTTTCAACATGCTTTTGTCATGCAGCCTTATTCTGAAATGAAGGTCATATTCACTCAACCTCTACTTTTGATTAAAGAATAATCTCAGCCACTGTCTCTTACACTTCTTTGTACATTAGATTCTTCTGTGACTAATGAGTTTTCTCTGAACTTCCAAGTAGATTGGAGAAAAAGTCTTGTAAAATGAGAGAAAAGCTGTAGGTAGTTTCTTTTCAGACCTACTGAGTATGAGTTTTCAAAGATATTTAGGGCAGCCACCAATCACTAGCTCTCTAAATCAACTGAAGTAATCATATATGAACACAAATCCCTTTCGAAGTAGAAAAATAAAAACATTACTAAAAACTAAGCTGTAAACTAGGCAAAGTTCTCAGAGCTATGTAAGCTGCATGCTTCTTGAAAGACTAATCAGATGCTCTTCTGTAAGTAGTATTATGCCACTGCTGACACCTCATCTGGAATACTGTGTCCAGTTCTGGAGCCTTCAATACAGAAAGGACATGGAACTGATGNGATTCTAGGATTTGCAAAACCACAATTCACATGATCTAAATCAGAGCTTTCAAGCAGCACTGTCAACAGCAACAGTGGTTTTTGTAGAATCACAGTCCTGAAAACAAGTAAGTGAGCCTTTTTCAGCTGCTCAAAAGTCCTTCTCCATTGCCTGCCTATTTTCTTCATCAGTACCTATCTACATTGCATCACATCAGGATGACACATGAAATTCAAAATAATCCCTGTCTGCAGTTCACAGGCTGATCCCAGAACTGGGTAAGTACATAAAGGCAAAGACACTATGCAGTATAAGAATAATCCCACTAAACTCCACTAAGAATCTCTTAGAGCAGCTCTCAAATTATTTATATATCCAGGTGTGTCAGGGGGTGGGGGATGTTTAGGTGCCTTGTTTTAAACTTCCACTAGTTTCAAGTGGGTTCACTAAGACAATGAAGTAAACAGACAACTATTCTTTGTAAAAGCAGTACAGGAGAAAAAAAAAAGTTAATGAAAATCACAATGCACTTGTTCAATATCAAGAGTCCAGAGTATAAATCTCTCTATGTTGGTAGCCAGTCTAGTATCTTTTTAGCAAAATGAAGATTTAAAAAAAATATATATAGGATATTGGTAAGTTTACTTATATACACACAATTAATCAAAACTGTTAATTGTTTATAGTTTTCCATGGTAGTTTTACCTTAATTGAATTTCTGACTTGCCAGTACCATTACAAAATGCTCCTGAACAATGTGCACTCCATAGCCAAGCTTGAATGCTTACAGGATTTCTTTTCAAAAAGGTCCATTCAAAGACTGCCAACAAGCCAAGGAAGCTGGGCATTCCAGCAGTGGGATTTATATGATCAAACCTGAACACAGCAATGAGCCAATGCAGCTATGGTGTGAGAACAGCCTGGACCCTGGAGGATGGGCAGTTATTCAGAAGAGGACAGATGGATCTGTCAACTTTTTCAGGAATTGGGACAGTTACAAGGTAAATTGTGGAATGCAGAAAAGCAGCTGCTTCCTTTCAGTGAGGCAGTGACATTATCTGTCACAGTGGAGATGGTGTCAGCTTTTCGGATACAATTCTTCATTGCAGAGGGTTGTACACAATAATAAACACCAAGGAGCTGGAAATAGATGCTTAAATTAGACACTGAAATTCATTTCACACCAAAGATAACTGGAAAGAGTGGTCATGCCTCAGAAGCAAACGTATTTCAGTGGGAATGTCCTATTTTACTCTATGCATTACTTAACTTTGCACGAACTAGCATATTGTCTGAAGTAGCCTGGATTTGTAATGCACAACAACTAGGGAGACACATGGTGTTCTAGACACTGACGGGTAAGTCATGTAGTACAAAGAACTAACTAAACACATGATTTTTATTAACACACTGAGAGCTACAATAAGTATTTGAAAAGATTAATTGTCTCCCTTATGAATAAGCAATCTCAGCCAGTAGGATTTTTTTATTTAAGTACAGGAATAGATTTGCAGGATCAGGGCCTCAACTTTAATTCATTATTGGGAATGTCTTTAAGGAAATCATTTTTACCTTTAAGTTAGAAATCTGAAGATGTATTTCCCATGAAGGGAAACATTCTTGTGTGGTATTGGGCTATTATGTGCTAGCAGGCATAATGCCTAAGATGACAAACAAATGCTGCTCTGAAGTAATTACATGCTAGACAGGAAATTTGAAAATCCATTTGGCTGGGTTTTTCAAACAATAATAATATGCTGCCATCATATATCAACACAGCTTTTCCCTGTGATGCTGTGCTCACTTAAAATGCACCTACAATTGCCATGTGCATTGTATCTCAAGAGACACCTAAGCCACATTTAACTCCATCAGTAATCTAAAAACAGTACCCTATACACAAAGGAAATGACAAAAAATTACTATGAGGATTTTCACTTTTTGCACTCTTGGAATCTAACTATTCAAATGCTAATCAATCCCTAGCAGCAGTTATTCAAAGTCTTTACTTCTCAGCAAAATAGGTGGTTGGCTTTTAGGTTTTGTTTTGCGTTTTTGTATGTGTGTGTGGAGTGGTTTGCTTTCTGCTTTAGTTATTTTGTTCCTTGGTTTGGTTTGTTGTGGCTTTTTTTTTTAATATTACAAGGCAGTTATGGAGTGCCTTATAAAGTGACATTAAACATTCTAAATAGAAAGCAAGAAACCACAGAAGAGTGTATAACTGGTGTCTAATAATGGCTCAAGCTGGGGCAAAATTGGCCCTAAGAGCTTTCTCATTAAATCACAATGGCTGAAGATGGTATTCCCCTTACCTGACTTCCAAGTCCATGAAGGTGCACATCTGTGACTGGCTTTAAACTAACACCTGCACCACTGACAACAGAGGTGTTGCCCATGCCCACATTTCTGCTTCTTTCCAATTCTCTGTGTGGTTGCACAGCTAAAATGTTGGCGCAAGGGAAGTACTGCAAACGTGGCCATGAGCCAAGAAAAAAGCACCACTACCTTTTTTGGCAGGAGTATGTTAGATCAACTTAAACCATTGTGAAGCTGCAACTTGAGTTAAGAGCCTAAACTATTTACCTCCTGGAGAGAGACTTCTCCAGAAATGGATTCAAAGCAGGAAATCAAGTGTAGGTACTCCATAATCAACAGACTGCAGAAACGAGGAAGCATAACAAATACCTGTGGTAGGTGACATACCCTAGCTGCAACACAAAACACTAACAACACTGGTGTACACAGGGACAGGAGAGAGCAGGTAGGAAGTACCACTCCACAGTAACTGTACTTGTAGTCTGTGATTTGAAAGGAAAAATGTCTACATTTCATTTCTAATAAAGAGCACAGACAGAATTATGTGATTAAATTTACACTGAAAACCAACATTAGTTGCATTAAAAAGGCCACAAAAAATTATTTACCGCGACCACTAAGACTGTTGATCCATAAATACCTTTTCCAACCTGGCAACACACTCTCTAAAATTTCATTATTCATACATTTTTACAGATACTCTTAGTTTTCTTGGGAAATACACAGTTTCAGTTTCCATATTCTCTCTCCCTTTACATTAAAGAGATGAGGACATCACAGAAAAGAGATAGTTTTGCAACCTTTACTGATTGTGGCAGTATCTCCACAGCTAGCACTCCAGCTGAGTAAATGGCCAAGTGTAGCAAAAGAAAGCATTTACATGCATGGGTTGAGCAGTCCTCCAGAAGCTGAAAGGTTTTCTGTACCCAAGTTCTATTGGTTTATAATATTCCTAATGGTGATGATGAGTATTTTGACAACAAAGAAAACCTAAGCTAATGTCACCTTCTGATTTCCTTTTGTACAGAAAGGATTTGGAAACATTGATGGAGAGTACTGGCTGGGACTGGAAAATATTTACATGCTTACCAATCAGGATAATTACAGACTACTGATTGAGTTAGAGGACTGGAGCAATAAGAAAGTCTATGCAGAATACAGCAGTTTCCGCCTGGAGCCCGAAAGTGAGTTCTACCGGCTGCGCTTAGGAACGTACCAAGGAAACGCAGGCGATTCCATGATCTGGCACAATGGGAAGCAATTCACAACACTGGACAGAGACAGGGATATGTATTCAGGTAAGCAAATAAGCATGGATGCGAAAAGAGAATACAGTAGATTCCACTAGAGATGCCATCTTTAAAAAAGAGAATATAGCACAAACAAGGGTGTAAGTTCTGATAAAACAACCCTATGAAAGGTGCTTCAAATCAGTAAAGGCAAAGATCACACTGACAGGGTCCCCTTCAAGCCCCTGCACCATTCAGAAATTCAGGTTCTACTATCCCTGCTGCAGGCACACTTGAGCTAGCTTTAGATTTAGCTTGGTGACATCCTGATCACTTGCATGTGACTCTCTGCAGTCAGAATACATGCCCAGGTGATCTCTCAGAGTAGTGCTGCAGTGATATAATAACCAGCATCCACTAAAGCTGCCTGAAACACCTAAACTGCATGAAAGGAAATGCAGCTGTGCACAGGCTTAGTTACATACCAACACTTGAGAAATGGGCAGATCACTTTGTTTTAGTCTCCTTAAAGGACACTTTTTTGTTCATTTCTGCACTCTTCCTCCAGCTTTCCTCTTAAAGCCTCAGCGGTAAAGGAAAGGTTGGGGAGTGTAATACTTCAACTGCTTTTTCTGAGCTTGTCATCCAATGTTAGGACAAGAGGGAATGGGAGCAAGTTGGACCACAGGAGGTTTAGTATTAACGTGATGAGAAACTTCTTTACAGTAAGAGTAACAGAGCACTGGACCAGGCTGCCCAGGAGGCTGTGGAGTCTCCTTCTCTGGAGACATTCCAGAGCTGCCTGGACACATTCCTGTGTGACCTCATCTAGGTGATCCTGCTCTGGCAGGGGGGTTGGACTAGATGATCTTTCTAGGGCCCTTCCAACCCCTAACATTCTGTGATTCTGTCAATAGGCATAAAGCTGAAAAAAATGTTGCAAACTCTTAAACAGGTCTGTAACAGTAAAGACACAATTTACAGCAACTCTTTGTGGAACTGTGGCCTTGTGTGCTGCTCGCAACTGTATCAACTCACATTACTTCCACTGAAGTATTTCTAAACAGTACATAACCCGAGTTCCTTGAATGCTAGCTCATGGACAAGCACTGCTGGTAGCCTGAGAAGATCTGATCCCTTTAGTTTTCAGCTGTCCCATTAAATACCATGTCGATAATCTCCCCTCCAGGCAATGAGGATTACAACAATTCTGTTGCAATTTTGTTAAAAGAGAATTTCTCATTTAGGCAGAAGCAGCAATTGGATACGACCACAACAGCTCAAAGTCCCCTCTCTGAATAAGCCAGCATATGAAAGCACTTTCTCCTAGCCGTGTCTGCTCTTTTCCTGCTGAAGCTCACCCATTTCTTTCTGTTCCACAGGAAACTGTGCCCATTTTCACAAAGGTGGCTGGTGGTACAACGCGTGTGCTCACTCTAACCTTAACGGGGTGTGGTACAGAGGAGGCCACTACAGAAGCAAGTATCAGGATGGCATATTTTGGGCTGAGTACAGGGGAGGCTCTTACTCCTTGAAAGCAGTTCAAATGATGATCAGACCTATAGACTGAGAAGGAAAATCCCACAGCGCTCATAAAGTTCTCAGTGCTTGAGTTCCAGCAAAATAAAAGTATTACTTTTTAATCATTATTTTGCACAATCTGCCCCTGCAAAAAAAGCAGGTCTACAGTTTTCCTGTCTTTTTTTCCCCCCTGTTGTGTTCCCCTCTCCATTTTTAGAAACCTTTTCTACTGTGACAAACGGTGTTTCTTTAAACACATTCACAAGAGCAGATGTTTGTGCTTGCAAAGCATATTTATCTTCAAGTCCAACATACTTTATGTAAACAGTCCTTAAAGCTGGTAAAAAAAAATCCAGATCTATGACAAGATACAAACTTTTTCCACTTCAAAAGCTTATGCTTTTTCAGGTTAGCTTAACCTCTAAATGTAAATATGTGAAATAACATTGTCTTGCTTTAATGTGAAAATTGATTAGTTATTTAACAGTTTATTTAATAATATTGGTATTACTTTCAATGAAAATCTGACTTCACATTACTGTTCAAGATTTACTCCAAGAAGCTATAGGAAAAAATTGAAGATATTTTAACTTCGCCAGCAGATAGATTTTTTTGCAACAAATAATTATTTCAAAGTGAAGTGTTGAACTAAACATAGAAAATTTCTTAATGGTGTAGAGAACTCCTTAAAATCTACATATCCTACCTCCTGTAAAACACTAAGGCAAAATGTTCCTAACATAAGAAAAACAATTGTATTGAACTGTTGATAAACTTACGACAACCAAATTGCTCAGTACCTTTTTTTTTTTTACTTTCAACCTCTGTATACAAACATCCTAACTAAAAATATTTCTTGATATTTTGAACTTCAATGGCAAAATGAGAAGTCTTGATATTAAAATCACGATTTGATATTTGGAGACACACCCCCAAGCCTCAAGTAGGAGTGATGAGGTCTGAACAAGTGTTCACATACACTAAGAGAGAGAGAGACCAAGTCTCTGAATACTAGTTTACCTCCAACACAGCTTTCTGCTGACATAATAAAAAAAGATGAGAAGTCAGCTCTGAGTCTATTCTCCCTCCGCCCCAAACTTGGATTGCTCTTATGACATATGCATTTCCTTTCCCCTACATGTATACTACTTTTCATACATTCTATATTACATTTTCTATCTTCTCAATATCAGATTCCCATTGGAATTAATATGTCATTTAAGAAATCAACTAGAAAATACTTTTCCAACCTTTAACAAAAACCATACAACATACTACATCAAAACAAGGTATTTCCGAAATCTGAAGCAACAGAATATTTGCTTTAGGTACCAGAATCTTTGAAACTAAAGCTTTCTTCTTTAAAATTACTTAATAATCATACTTAGCCATACAACTTACCTAATTTAACCTAACATTACACAAACCCTGAATGTGCTGTTTTGAACTGTAACCAATGTATTGGTTTGGCACCTCCTATGTGCCTTCAGGATTTTAAGGAACTTTGCCCCTATTTAATATAAGAAACCCTACTAGCTAAAAGAATAATCTAATATTGTAGTTACATTACACTATTTTTTTCTAGATTTTGCTAGGCAAAATCTCATTTGTAATTCAGAGGAGAGAAAATAACATTCTGCTTTCCAAACACATTCTCTGGAATAGATAAAGCTTCACTGAGAAGACAGGGCTGCAAGAGTTGTAGTTCAATCTTTGGTCAGAGACCAAAGGCACCGAGTTTCAACACTATTTCACTGGAGCTGGCAGGGGTGGGTAGGTAGGTGGCAATCAGCCCCAGCATACCTCTTGCCCAAATGCCAAGAATTTTAACTGACACAAATATTTTAAGATTACAATTCTGAAATTGTTCTACATATAAGGAATATTTGTTTGTTACAAATGTTATAAAGACCTCATTGATTGAGTGTTCTATGAAATGCTTTTTAATTGCAAATGCTTCAAGTTTGGACTATCTATAGTCTATTTTTTTTTTTTTTCTCAGTAGCTGGATAGAAAAGCAGTTCAGGTAAATTTAAAAGCTGAAAATGCCCTCCAAAACGTTCCTTTGATGAACACTTCTGACAGCTTTAGTTCAATCAACCAACAGATTTTTTCTCCTTGGAAGAGATCTTACTTTACCACAAGAATCTCTTGCCTGCTGTAAGACCAGTGTTTGTTTATTCACTGCAGTCAGTGAAAGGTGGACTTTGCAGAAACCCCTAAGTAAAATTAGCTTATACTCAGTCTTTAAATTAGATCTTATATATTAGACATTTACAAGCAAGTTTTCCCCAATTTAAAGCTGCAGGATCATGTTAACTAAACATTATTACAAAATATACCCAGAAAGTTCAGACTGCACAAATGCTGTGCTCTGAAGGGAAAGGCTTAAAATTAAGTTGCTAATTAAAGATTACAAGGAAAGACAGTATAGCATCTCTTTTCCAGTTTGGTTCATACTCTGTACAGTTCACTGTTTTCAAATGCTTGTAAATCTATCAGTTCTTAGCTTTTGGGTTGAATTTTCTAAGCAGAGTAAATGATTTCAAAAGTTCAATGTTTTCTCTCACACATCTTTAAGAAAAGTGTTCCAAGAGAAGCTGTAGCATCCCTCAAGCTTATTGCACTGGACATTCAGAAGCTGTCTGTCTGTAAAGGATACAGCTTTCACCACTCCTGTACTATCAGTCCCAATTTAACCAAGCAGACTTTGAAGAAGTTTAATCTGTACTCAACCTAAAACACTGTTTTCACATTTATTTCCAAAGTCTATTGCAAGCATTATCACAGAAGTAGCTGAATATTCATCAGATGAACAGTTCAATAACCTGTTTTCAGCTTTTCTGTTTCTGGATATAAATCCTGAAAGACAGCTAAAAGAAAATATTTCACTAGGTAGTACTGCTTATTTAAATAAAAATCTTAATTCTCAAGATATGGCTCAATTGTTTCATTGTGCAAACTCCAATTAATCAGAACTCCATGATAAGACTCCTTTTGAGAATGGGTTTTTATTCTAAGGTGAAATACACCACCACATATACAGCTCCCTTTTGTTTCAGCTACTTTAGCTGACCAGGTCATACAACAGTGATGACATATCCCATATTTTGTAATGAGGACCTAATGCCGAACAGTTTTATTTGTGTGGCATGGCTCTTAGAACTCACATTTAAGTTAGTGAGTCCACACTGACAACGTGCTGAACTCATTTCATTTCTAGAACTTTTTCTTTCAAGCACTCTGTTAAATGTGGAAAGACATCTTTATCTTGTGCACAGTAAATGAGCTACGATAATAAGAAAACAATCTGTCCTCCTGCAACTCCTTTCCCTGGCAAAGACTACACACAAAAAAACATTTAAGCTTTATCTTATAATGCTAAGATAGTCAAGAAAAGCACTTCACATCCACATTTGATATTTGGTTATTTGGCAGAATTCGATGACCACGATGGTGTCTACATTAGATATTGTACTGACAGCAACCTATTTAACCTAAGGTGTTTGCAGGCCCATACTAAGACCATAAACCATCTTGTCCAGGAGCTGCTTTATGCTGCTGACGCTGCACTTGTTGCCCAGACAGAAGTAGCTCTGCAGCGTTTAATGTCCTGCTTTGCAGCCACTGCTGAGCTTTTGGGGCTGGAAGTTAGCTTAAAGAAAACAGAAGTTTTACATCAACCTGCACCTCAGGAAGTTTTTCATCATCCTCATATCATCATTGGTGATTCAGAGCTTGAATCAGTCCAGCAGTTTAATTACCTAGGCAGCCTCATCTCCTCGGATGGTAAGATTGACAGAGAGATAGACAATAGGCTAGCAAAGGCATAGAGTGCTTTGGGAAAACTCTATCAAAGAGTCTGGCAAAATAAACACTTGAATAAAAGTCCAAAGCTCAGTGTTCCTAGAGCCATTCTGCTGTCTACTCTTTTATATGGTTCCGAATCATGAGTCATATATTGCCACCACCTACAACTCTTGGAACGCTTCCATCAGTGCTATCTCCATACAATCCTAAACATCCATTGGACAGATGATNGACCTTCCAAACAAGGTCCTTCATGGCCAGTGTCAACATTTCTCTGGAGAGCATTTGCAATGGTAAATGTACTGTGAGCTCTACAGAGCATCTTAGGGGAGCACAGCAACTGTAGGGTCTCATCAACAGTGAAGAAAGCCTCACTCTACCCCTTCCTCTACTGTCAGAGGAAGTGGACCTTGTGATTAATTCCCCTCATGCCACAATCACAATTTCAAACTGCAGATTTTTAGGTAGACTTTTCTACACACTTTAAACCAAGAGCAGCACTACTCTCACATTGGATTTTATACATGAAGTAACAGCAGAAAAAGCTGTTTCAGAAATTATAACCTATAGCTGCTAAGCTTAAAACAATGAGTAAAACAAGCAACTTAAGTTGCTTCTGTTCCATATGAGTCCTACATTAGTAAAAATGCCTTGGGCAGCAAAATGTAGAAGTACTACCCCTGCAAATCTACTCCAGTCTTATTGGAGATTAAAGCTTTGATCAAATGAGAAAAATTGTATTCAACTGTCAGTCTTCCAAGATAGATGCACATTTATCATGCTGTAGTTTCAAGGCAATCTTGTTCTTTTTGTCACTTATTTAAACCTTACAAAATTAATTTCAAAGGGAGTGCACCAGTGGGCATTTGCTATGGCTTTGGAGAATTAAAAAAGGCCTGAGGCCATTGTTCATATCATCATTAAGAACTGGTATCACATGAAATCAGGTCACAATACATTCTTCAACTACAGCAGGTCACAGCAAAGCATTTCCTTCTAAGCAAAAAAGAAATACACATTTCACTTCAACAAATTATCAAGTCACACAGGATGTTTAGTGTCAGACAACTACACCTAAAGCATAAAGATTTCTCTGTTCAGCAGTAAGTATCGGAAGACCATAATGGCAAGGGTCAGAGTGGCATGAGATCTGAAAAAACCCTGACAGCTGATTGCCTTAAGACTTCTATCATCAGCAAGAAAACAATTTAAGTCTGGCATCATGTCTCAAAAACCATGGCAGATAGATAAAATGCTTCTGGAAAGCTACAAACTGCATTTCAGAAGCATATACAGTGTGTATCCAATATATGTGTACACATGATAGGAATCTTTAATCACATTACATTATGCTTGGTTTCTTTTTTTGCCCCTTTTAATTCAAGCCTCATTTTAACAGCTATGTCCCACAAACAAGATAACATAATAGTATGTCACACCACCAATTTTCACACCTGCACTTCAGAAAAAACAGCTCATGCTGATTCTTCCATTTTAGGCCCAAACAGTTACTGAATGTTGGAAATTCACAGCTGTGTAGAAACATCCATGAGTTCTAACATGATCTATGGAAGGATGTAACAGGGAAGTAAGAAATGAAGACAGAATGAGGAACTCTAGAGGACTAATTAAAATTATTCTTGGTTCTCCCCAGCAAAGTATTTTTTCTTATTTAGGCATAAACCATGTAAAATTCAACTCATTTTGCAAAACCTGTATGTAGAGACACCATTCTAGATTCTAACATCAATGATGGTATTGTCAATCATACCAAGCTATGAAGCAACTGAAATAGCATTGTGATGGACACAGATCACAGTATAAAGACTGTCAAGTTATTAATCTTGATAGCCCAGCTGAGCAAAGGAAGTATCCAACTTGAGGAACAAAGAGATTACAGTTGAATAAGCCTTAGAGACCAGAGGAGGCCATCTTGAATTTAGGTGTAAGAGCAACTCTTATCTGTAAAAACACTAACTACTTTTTCTGGAAAAGGGGGTAAAAAAATGGGTAAACATTTCCTTAATTTTATGTGGCTACCAACATCACATGATGCCACAAACAGAGTGACAAAGCCAAACTGGCTAACTGTCAACGAGAGAGGACATTGATGAGGCTTCCACTTACTGGAGATGTGCATGTATGAACATGTGTACTGTGGAGTCTCCTTCTCTGGAGACACTGCAGAGCTGCCTGGACACATTGCTGTGTGAGCTGGTCTAGGTGCTCCTGCTCTGGCAGGGGGGTTGCACTAGATGATCTTTCTAGGTCCCTTCCAACCCCTAACATTCTATGATTCTATGATCTTATAACACCAAAGAAATGCTACGTTAAAAAAAAAGCACACTGATCAGTTTAAACAAACTAAATGGACACATCAAGAGAAGCATGGCCAGCAGGTTGAGGCAGGTGGTGATTCTCCCCCTCTACTCCACTCTGGTGAGACCTCACCTGGAGTACTGTGTCCAGTCCTGGAGCCATAAGGACAAGAGAGTTATGGAGGTGCTGGAAGGTGTCCAGAGAAGGGTCATGAGGATGATCAGAGGCTGATCATCTCTCCTATGGCGACAGGCTGAGGGAGTTGGGATTATTCAGTCTGGAGAAGAGAAGGCTCCAAGGACACCTTCTTGTGGCCTTCCAGAATCTGCAGGGGCTACAAGTGAGCTGGGGAAGGACTTCTTAGGATGTCAGGTAGTAAAAGGACTAGGGGGAATGAACACAAGCTTGAGGAGGGGAGATTTAGGTTGGGTATTAGGAGGAAGTTGTTCCCCATGAGCGTGGTGAGCCACTGTGCCAGGTTGCCCAGAGAGGTGGTGGCAGCCCCAGCCCTGGCAGTGTTGCAGGCCAGGCTGGCTGGGGCTGGGAGCAAGCTGCTCTAGTGCCAGGTGTCCCTGCCCATGGCAGGGGGGTTGGGGCTAGAGGAGTTTTAAGGTTCCTTCCAACCCTGACAATTCTGTGATCCTATGATTAAGTAACACCACATTAGCTTGGTAACAAACCCAACACATATTAAAAGACATTTATCTAGTTTTCAGATACACAGGAATACATTTAGCTATAATCATTCTATAAAGCTGAGTCAGTCATAACTCAGTTTCTCTTGTCACCTTAGTATAATTATTTGCAGCAGTATCTACAGATTTTAGCATATTCCAAACCTAAGAACTACATGTATTTATATCAGAGGTTGGTAATTCATATAATCTCATAAATTAAAAGTCATCATTACTATAATAGTCAAGTATTTAGCTTTAAGAGTGGTAGGCATAACAATTTAAGTACTTCTCCAGAAGTCAATGAGTGTATCTATACAACACAAGGAAAAATAATTTCCTAGAAAACTGATACTGTATGTAAAACCCAAAGTGTTTGTGTGGTTTAATAGGTATTTTTTTTCTCAAGCTAGAGAAGTTACTTCTTGCCATATAGAGAGTATCCAGAATCAACTACTGGGTATAGATTCTTAACTGAAGTATGAAATAGATTCATGAATGCTTAAAAGATGGTGTTAATTTCCTGTAATTACTGGAGAAGTGTGTTTGTCATTAGTGTTTCCCACTAGAAATACTTCAACTTACCTAAGTAGGGAATACAAGGAGTCATCTTCAAGCTGCTGATATAGTCTCTAAGCCTTTTGTAATTATCTTCTTTACTCATAACATACTCCAGCTTTTCAAAGGTTGCTTTATCCTTCCGACTCAATAACTAGGAAAAAAGGCTTAAGTTTGGTCATTATTCTCTTTTACTCTTACAAGCACAGATTTCCACCTCTACCATCCCATTGTTGTTATTGTTCTTTATGTATAACTGCTTCAAAATTACAGCATTTACTCCTTAAGGATGAGTTTACAAAGAAAAACATCTGTTCTGCCTGTTAAATTTAAGCCATCCTTTAAAACTATTAATCAGGTAAAACTCTGGTGTCCTGGAGGATCCTTCTGAAATAATACAGTTTATCAAAAGAAAAACCTAGCTAACACCCATCACCATTTCATGTGCTGTCCACATCTACAGTATTTTAAGCAGTAATTTATTCACTCTGATAATCCATAGGTTAACATTTCTTTATCCTGTGTGACCTTCCCTTGTGCTCATGGTGCAATTCACATAACTCCACTTCCTGCACTAAGAAAAGCACACAGAAGTCAACAATATGAAAAGTGTTTCTGTGAGAGCCAGTAAGCAGCCACTGTTTCTTCAGTTTTGGAGCTGCTTCTTTTCCTAAATAAAATTTTCTTCCTTTGCCTCTCAGGCTCAAAGGATGCAAAGAACACTGAAGAGATGTATATATACAGAGACAATAAAAGCTAAGGCTACTGGTTTATGACAGCAAGGAAGGATTTGGAGCCTTCCAGGCTGCTCTTTGCTTTCTAATTCCAGTGTGTCAGAACTGAAGACAACCTTTTTGAAAGGCAAGAAAGAAGAGATGAGGTTTCAGGGTGCTCGCAGAGTGGGGCAGGATTCACTCAACTTCAAATATTGAATGATTATTTGCCTACATTGCCCATGTTCTAGCTGGTCATGTAGACTATTTTCAGATTAAATGGAGAGAAGGGGAATATTCTATTAACTTCTTTGGAAAGGTTCATAATTCTTTTCAAGTTTGGAATGGGGCAAATCACACATTAGAAGCATTTCTGATTCTCCAGAGTTCAGAGGGTGTACAGTCAATGAGTGAGGCAAATTTCAGACATACTCAGACATACCATCACAAGACATGAATTTCATCTTTTTTAAGGAACATTAGATTAACAAGCAAATATTTAATGGCTTCTTTCATCTCTAGATTCCAATCATAAAAAAAGTAACACAAGGGAGTGAATATACTTGTGGCTATTTTCATGACTGTCAGCTGAGTGGATAGCTACAAACTATCTCAGAAATGGAGAAGAAAGCCTTCCTTACTGAAAGTTTTGGAAGGTTACTGTATAACTTACTCAAATGACCTGGTGAATCAAATAATGGCTTGTTGTGCCTTTTCACACCTCTTTTCTTGCTTTTAATATACAGAAAGCCAAAGGCATAGAATTACTTGAAGAATTTATAAACTGAACTTCCAAGAGAAAGACAACTAATGCAGTTAGGTGTGATCCTGTAACTGGCATTTGCAAAAGCTTGTGGTGAAAAGCACAGACTCCCTTGGGATTTTATGAGAAATTAAACACCTGTAGAAATGTGGGAGAAGTTACTCAGCATTTCAGAATTTGGAAGAGGGGCAAACTTAAAAAGCGATTATATGCCAACAACAGCACACAATAATCCTCACAAGCGCAAACTAGGACTTCTGGTTGACCAAGCAGGAGAAGAACCAGGAAACCATCAGTTCTGAATGGCATAATCATGGTAGTAACTTGTATGGTTACGTCAATATACGGTTGTAGTTGACAAGTTGACATCTGTTCCAAGTCAAGTAGTAATTGAAAAAATAATAATGTTGGCATCCGGTTCAAGTAAAACTGTTAGGGCATCGATTCATCAACACGACAAAAGCAGAAAACCAGAAGTTCTCTTTGAGATCATTCTGACATGTTAACCTCATTAAGATTTCCTTAGAGAGATTTTTGGTATTTTGAAACAATGTCTTACTTAATTGTACATTTGCAAAATGTGCCCAGACTTCTAGATGAGTATCTCAGCATGAGTGAATTATATTCAATACTTTTGTTAACATTTATCAGCTGAACAATATTATCATTCAGTTATCAGACAAAAAACCCTTCTTCTAACATCTGAGAACATGTTGACATGTTTTCAGTGATAGTTTTTTGCTCTTTTTAACCATCTACTTCTAAGAATCCCTCACACAGGAGTATTCCAGTCAGCTAATTATTTCTATCACACTTGAAAATGTCACAGTTCATTTGTTTATACAGCTGGAGAACTAGACAATGGGTGGCTGAATCAAATAGAGTGTTTTCTCAGCTCTGAGGTATCAATGAGCAAAAGCCATTCCTAATGTTCTTCTGATTAAGGATACAATTACACAAAAATAATATTAACTGTAGTCCAAAAAAAACCCAAAACATGTCAAAAAGGCTTCCACTGAATGTCATTCTTTCACAACTGTTCCAAAGCAGACCTAGAGATCCACGGTGCAACGCAGTTGTTATAACTACAAAACTAAACCTAGCCATTTTCCTCAGTTTTCAGGATTATTTATCAGTCAGAGAAACTACAGATCTCTTTATGGAAACTGAATCAAGAGTTTCTGGACATCTGCTCTCCATAGCAAAAAAAAAAATTCCAATAGTATAAACCCCTAAATGATTGAAGTATGACCCACTTTGGCATTCATAATTTTCCAGCAACTAAATACAAAATAGCTTCTGGCCAAATTAGAATCCTCTACATTTAGCAGAATCTGCAGGGAACAATTTTTCAAAGGAAAAATATTTCTAAGCCAGAATGGAAAAGAAATTTCAACAGGAAATCACAGATTTAAGAGGCACTAGAAACATTACGTGCACAGTACAAGAAGATTAGAAGTATTTGTAATAAATACTGCATCCCTGAAAACAAGCTACAGAATGTTGTGTTCTCCCAAGAATCCATTTAAACCCTTCCACTGTCTCCCTGCTCACTTACCGCCCACGTTTTAGTCAGCCTGAAGATGGGAGCACTCTGCAGGCCTGACACAACTGCCATTAGAGCATGGAGATTATTCAGCTCATACAGTTTCTGAGGACAAAAATACATACAGGAACAGTAAATGACATTCCAAGAGCTGCCCATAATGAATACAGAACAAACAACAACCTAAAAGCAAAGAAACCTTGCATGTTCTCAAATGAAGAGTTAGTTGCAGTGGACTGCTGTGCATCCACACCACTTTTATGGCACCTCCTAATTTTTCACAGTTTTGGATTAGACTATACTAGCTGTTTCTTAGTCCATAGAGAACTGTTCAAAAAACCAATAAAATCTATATAGGCATACATCTTGGGACATATAGCAGCAGTGCCAGAAATCTTCTGACATTCAAGCCCAAAAAATTCCTTTCATAGCATTCAACTGAGTTTTAAGACTTCACATGCCAAAAAGGGTAACCCAGTTGTGAATGATGTAATCATGGCAGTACTTCATACTGTACATGCACTTGGCATCACAGATTTATGTAGCTACCAAGGCTACACCAAAGCACCCCAAAAAAGTACTGTTGCAGGATGAAATCAAGCAGATAAATTCCAAAAGCCATGTACCTGGAATACTTCTCTCACTGAAAGACAATTTTGGGGTTATGACAACTAAGTAGAGTGGAAGAATTAAATAAAAACTGAACACAGAAAACATCAGTTGAAAAGAATTTTCTTAAAAGCTTTCTACCAAGTGCTGCACATAAGTGCATTTTCTTACCTACTTGGAATTTCTATCCACTCTTCTTTCCCCTGTCTTCAAAACCATCAATCTGCCTTGACCAATTAACTACTGATAGTACTGTCATGAAACCCTAAAAGTGGTCCTCAAGCTCTTCTGGAGTATCAATTTTTCCGATAGCTATGAGCACCCAAAGATCTGAACCACCTTCAGGAATTTTTGGTGGAGTGCACACAAACTGAAGTTTTATCCCTAACAAAAAGGCTTTGATAAACAGAAATGGATACTCAATCACAGTATTGCAAATCCTGTTTAACTCGTTTGGAAAATTCACCATAGCAGGTCAGAATTCCAGCTAGAAATGATACAATAATATAAGGAACTCCTGCTATTCAAGAAATGGTAGAAATCTTTTTTCCTCCTTGAAACTCAGCTTATTCAAGTCTTGTTCATTAGGAGGTCTTTGATGAGGCAACAGGACAAAAAAGATAAAACTACTTTGATAATAGATTTGGTGTAAACAAAGAAATCCTTCGAGTGGCACTAACTGCAGTTAGGCTCATGTTAGAAACTTTATGTAAGCAAAGCCAAGATAACAGATACCAGAAATGTTCCATATACAGCTTCTTGCTTTTTGGAATTAGAATTTTTACAATTCATAGGCAAATGAAGCTCCACTAACTAATTGTTAGAACATATAACTGTCTCAAAATCAGCAGCATTTCAGTAGACACTGCTGTCTGCAGTCCACTGAGGGGGTGAAGAAGTAGACAGAGTGCTGTGCCCAAAGCAGAGCCTTGGCAAGTCCCATCCAAGCACTAACCAAACCTGACCCCAATTGGCTTCCAAGATCAGTTCTGTATTATGTATTCTGCTTTAACCAACATTAGAAAACCCATCCAGTAAAATGCATTATCTAGTAAACACGTGTTTGAAATAAGGCATCTATCCTTAAGTTATTTTTCTCCACTTCAGGACTTCGGTCTGTCAGTATTTCTGACAACTTTGTTACGTGCATAAGCCAAACAGCTGTTTGTATCAACAGATAACCACCACAGCTAAATCAGGTATCAGATAGATATTTACCCATGTGTATTTTTGAACTGACTCGCTTAAGTGTAAGAACTATCATCCAAATTCTTACCTTTGCAGTTTTAATGTAGTGGCTCAAAACCTCAGCTCTTATTTTTAAAGTCTGTGCATGTAGAATCTCTCTAACAACCCAGAAGCTTACCTAAAAAAGAAAATTGGCCTTTTTAAAATACAGAGCTGTAACACTACATTTTTAGTATTTTTATTTCATGACTAATACAATAAAAGTCTCACAGCTTTCAAGTTTCATCTATAAAGCTGATCTCTGAATACCTACTAGAAGATGCAAATGCTTATACTATAAAATCCCAATCAATAACCTCAATACCAACAAAAACATTTATTCAAAGTGTTTTCCTTTGTTTTTCTGCTCGTTCTCACCCCAAATACCTTCTGCCATTACAGAGACTCAGAGCAAGGACCTCTGGAGGCCATCTAGTCCAACCCCCAGGGTCACCTAGAGCAGGTTGTCCAGGGTCACATCCAGGTGGGTTTGGAATCTCTCCAGAGAAGGAGATTCTACAATCTCTCTGGGCAGCCTGGGCCAGTGCTCTGGCACCCTCAAAGCAAAGATGTTTTTCCTCACATTCAGATGGAATTTCTGTGTTTCAGTTTGTGGCCATTGCCCCTTGTCCCTTCACTGGGCACCACTGAAACAGAGTCTGGCCCCATCCTCTTGAACTCCATCCTTTAGATATTTATAAGAATAAAGATATTTATAAGCATTACATGGTGAAGCAGTTGCTAAAATCCAATTAATAAATCTAACTTATGTTTAGAACTGAGTCTTTTATCTTGTTACTCTCTTCACCTTCCGTTTCATAACCAGTAGCCATACACTCCAGTATTTTGTTGCAGAGCACACGTTCTGATGCCTGTTTTCCTCAGTAAGGGTGTGGGTAGCTAGAACTTGCCTTTGTAAAATCCCTCGCCTCAGTTAGCTGTGTACAAATACATTGAGATCTGGTTTTCTAATGAGGAAAACCCTTTAGCTGCCAGTGCAGCTCCAAAGAAACTAGCCAAATCAGTCACATACAGTCAATGCAAACAGACCCATTTTCAGGCTAAGTTTGAGGATGAGATCTCACAGACACAGCAAATGCCAAAACTCTCAACCTCCAAACAATGTTCTCCCATGAAAATAAAATTGTGATGAAATTTTATTAAGAGAGTCTACAAAATGAAGGAACAGAACAACTAAAATTGAGTTACATCCTTAGGTTCTGCTTTTCCACAGCTTCAAAGCTGTACCATCTAACTCTCAGAACAGCTCAACAGCTTCAGCTACACTTCACTGACATCTGCAAAATCTCAATACCTCAGAATAAAAACAATAATCAGACAGATATCACCTGAACAAAAGTAGGAAGCCTGTGCTATAACCTAGAGTTTACAGTTTGTGCTCTTACTGCTGGCTATGCCAGTCACCTGCTAACACACAGCACACTACCATATTTCCTTGTTAGGTCTTCTAGAACTAACTTCACTCTTGTATAAAATTCCCTGTTATGTACAGTATAGTATGAAGGATGATGAATGCATTTCAGAGCTACAAGAATGCTTCATAAAAGCTAGACTTTGAAATTGGTTTGTTAATGTACCTAACTTCTTATCCTTTCTCTGCTCCCCCCATGGCCTTTGCCCTCATACTTTAACGCAAAGAAGGACAGAAAAAAAACCACCTTCATAACTCTAGTAAGTAGCAAAGAGTTAGCAAATGGTAACAATACTGTAGCTTTTATCTACAAGTCAGGAAGAAGTAAACAATTAGCAAGAGACAGCATGACTGCTATTTACAAAAGCACTGAAAACAGGGCATGAAGAAATATGTGCTCTCATACACACACATCCTTCAACCTGTCATGCTGCTTTGCTTTCTGAGGGTGATGCTAAACTACCTCTTGTAAACTAACACTGCCTATCCAAGTTCCTGCCCAAAATTTCACTTAAATAAATGAAATATCCCATTTATCCTGTTTCACTCTGTACAGTATGACAGTTCCTTAAACAGGAGCACAAGAAGATCTGCATCTCCAAAATTTTTACACTTTCAGTGAAGATATAGTGATACGATGAGAACTGGGATGTCAAAACACAACAGTTCTTTGGAACCAGAAAATGGAATAATTACAAAAAAAGACATTAAAACCACACACATATCTTGTATAACAGCTGCTTTCCTTTGGTCTGTTTGTCTAAGGCTGTATTAGCCAGGAATAATGAGGCACAGAGCTCAGTTTTCATTTTCCTTTTTCCCTTTTCTCTTTTCTTTCCTTGCTATAAAAGAAAAAACAGACTAAAGAAAATAAAAAGATAAACTGTGTTACTATGACAAACATAAAAAATGGCTCTGTGTACACAGTATTGCTATAAAATACACAAATACTGAAGCCTAAAATACACAAATACTGAAGCCTTTGACAGTCCTTCAAAATACTGTCAAAAATTAAATGGCAGTTCGACGTTCTGCTGTAGTTAGGCAGTTTGAGAAAAGCAACTTCTCCCTTGACTGATGGATGAGTTTCTAAGGAATTTAGATTTTTAACACAGATTTACATATCATAGAAAAATCAAGTAGAGGCAACACATATTGCTATGCCTTAAAATCCCCAAACTCTTCAGTCTTGAGTTAACAGAGCATCAACGTAACAGGAGACTGTTTGCAGTAGGCCAGACTATGAAGCACTTGCTCAGAGTCCAGCACAATGCTCAATTATCTCATAAGGATGAAAAAACCCAATTACTATCTTGGCCCTAACTTCTATGAAAGTTCATTAGCATGACAGTGACATAAGCACTGTGCCACACAAGTACACTTGTTTACTCAAGCAAGCCTGCTTCCCCTCCAGTCCCAATCTCAATGCTTCCAAGCTCTTGCAGAAAAAACAAACCAGAACAAAACACAAAACTTTATTCAAAGAAGCAACAGAAGCTTCTTATCCCTAGGCAGCAGGAGGTGGGCTCACCTAAAAAGAGACACTAGTATGAGTGTGCTGTTTGCAGCACAGTTGGCTGGAGCTGCTCTGCTGCTTCCCTGCCTGGAAGCCCCTGACACAGCCCTTGGGGAGAAGGCAGGAACCAAGCTATGGGGTGCTGTTGATAAGNTGTTTGCAAAGGCCTGCAGTGAAAGGACAAGGGACAATGGTTTTAAACTGGAAAAGAGTAGATTTAAACTGGGTATTAGAAAGAAGTCCCTCCCCACGAGGGTGGTGGAACACTGGACCAGGTTGCCCAGGGAGGTGGTTGAGTTCCCATCCCTGGAGGCATTCAAGGTGAGGCTTGCCAGGGCTCTGGGCAAGCTGATGTAGTTGGGGATGTCCCTGCCCACTGCAGGGGCGTTGGACTAGATGAGCTCCAGAGGTCCCTTCCAACCCAAACCATTCTAGGATTCTATAACCTGTTGGCTTCACCAGAGAAGAAAGGCACGTGGTGACAAGATGAAAAAGTTTATTCCATCTCTACAATGACAAAGAACTATTTGAACAGCCCCAGCAGCAACAGCTTGCACACTGCACACTGCTGCTGGGAACAGCTTTGCAACAGCAGAAAACACAATGTGAGCTGGCCAGCCTGTGTGGGAAACCCAGGGCCAGAGAGAGCATGGGCACCAAACAGGGTGTTGTCATGATAAACATTCATTTTCAAAAGGTAGAAACAATGGTTTAGTAAGTAGGCAAACTGGACCCATTTTCCACTCTGACAAGATTTACCTGTAACAACAGTAGTAAGAGCAAGTACAGAATTGACTTTCAGAAGAAAACTGAAAAAGGCAGAGATCAGAGTTTTGAAGAAACTATGTAAGGAAATCACATACTTAAGAGTAATACTTAATAACAGATGTGTTGAGCTATGGAGTACCACATAGCAATGTATTCTTCAAGAATAAAAGAGTCCTGGCATGGAATGTTTCAAATGATTCCTCTTCCTGAACTCAATCTGTTTTTGCAGGCACCACATACAATTATCACATAACAAATGCTGGAAACACACTACTCCATTCTCAGTGGACTGCAATCAACTGCACAGAATCATTACTGTTTCCAAAATGCTATCAGCAGATCAATTTGCTGTGAAGCAGCTGTTAGTGATTTAATATTCTCTTTGCTTACAAAGTGAGAGCTGTTCATGGTTTTCTTTTGGCAAGTCAGGGGAAGAAGGAAAGAGACAGATGCATAATGCATAATTTAAACCCTGTGAAATGTCAAAGTTTGATGAAATTTATTCATGCCTGACAAAGCCAAAAGTTGCAATGATTTTTCTGATTACTTACTATAGGTCTGAGCATTAGAAAGCCCCAGGCTGTGGGGCAGGTGCCCAACAGGAATTGCACTCTGATGAGCAAGCACCTGGGGCAAAATTGAATGCCAAGAAGGGAAACAAGGCAAGGAAGATGAAAACTGCTTACTCCATTGTGCCTGCTTATTCCCAGCTGCCACTGCCTATCCCATAGAAGTTCCTGGGTTTCACTGCTCCTAAAAGGATGGTGAATCTAAATATGACATTACTATTGGAATGAGTCCTCTCCAATGATACATTTGAAACTGTGGGCCCACAACACATTTCTCCAAAGCACTGTGAGTAAGTTAAGGGTTGAGGTACTAACATGAATAGGAACCTGCAACTGAAACAATTACTTGTCCCTTTTTCCTTCCTTCCTCAGATCCCTACATGAAGGTAGGGCTCATGACTTACTTGTTGCCACAAGAAAGGCTGATGTAAACTTCTTGGAAAAGCTTCTTGCAAATGGTATGTCCCTCAGCCACCAAACCTCTATGCAGCAGTTTCCCAGAAAATTTGTTTGAAGCAAACTAACTCCACAACTGAGCAGACATTAAATAGCTGGACTTGTTTCCTCTTTATTACCTAGTCTTTGAGTTTCAAGGCAGAGTTTTTCCTAAGGCTCCTATCACTCCTGTATCAATGGTTTTTAAATGACACCTTAAAGAAAGCAGAAACAATTGAGAAAAAAGAAACAGGAAAGAAGACCTTGAAATGCCTCTGAATCTTTTGGCTTTAAATATAGTCTAAGAGACAGCCTAAGCACTGCAACATCCAAATGTGATGGTGCTGACAACGTGAAAAATAGAGAGAGAAGCTACTTGCCCTGTTTCAGATGATATAATGGTGAATTGCAATGGCTCCAAGCACTCACTGGCTGCTTGTTAAATAAAGAGATAATCAATGGAATAGAGCTGTAAGTTGGCCTGTCTTGACTGCACTAGTGATGCTACAAAACTCACTGACACAGCAAAGACAGGCTCTAGATCTCACCACTGTTCTTGTTTCACCAGTGGCCCAAGGATAATTCAGATTCCTGGCAAAGTATTTCTTTTAGACACTAAAAGCAGCAATAACAGCCATCTAGTTAAGGGAATCTTCTCTAGCAGCCAACACAATGTCTGAAACCCAGTAAAAAGCTGGGACAGATCCTGTCAGGATAGGTCTTCACTGCAGCTTAATGATGATATAAAACAGAATTTTGAAGATACTAAGAAGGCTCTTAAGAAATCATTACCAAAGAGATATATTCTCAGTGAAGAAACCTGTCAGCTGACAGAGGGGCACATCCAGCTTTTATAGGTGTCAAGAAAGCACACAAATAGAGTGAGGCTTACTTACAAACCTAATCCTTGCAACAAGAGCATCTGCAGCTATATGTTTGTTCCATATAGTGTTAGCATAAAAGTAGCCTCAGGCTGGATATATAGTTCAACAAAGGAGCAACTTCCAAAGCTAGATCTGGAAAATGTTAATTATATGCAACCAAAAAGCCCTAAAACATAAAAACAAATGAAGAATAAAAACCAACACACCCCACCCAACAAAAAACAAACTCTGAAGCCACCCACCCCCCCAATATTTCAACAGATAGTATGGTGTCCTGGAGTGATTAAAATTTAACAGTGTATGTCATGTTCCCTTTTGAACTTTTTGAACTTTTGAATATGGACACTGTTTCTTTAAAAGAAGAAAGACTCAGTAGCTGAACTCTCTCCCCCTCCCGAAAGAATTTGCCGGGAGAAGCCGAGAAACTGATAAGAGATAAGAACGAAACCTCGCAGATGCGCAGAAGTGAATCNCACAAGAAGTTTGCAGTGTAAGTTTTCTCTTCAGTCAAGAGGAGAACCAGGCAGCATCCAAACTATGCCCAGATTAGCATTTCAGTCATTAGAAGGTTAAGAATTTTTTTTAAGTAACAGGACTTGGTCATATCCTGAATATGAGCAATAATGAAAAGAAAGAAAGCACACAACAGTTGATAGAAAAAAAAATCTGAAAACTTCAGAGGTTTGGTGTGAGCTTTAGATGATTAACAAACATCTGTAAGATCTGAGACTGGGGACAGAAGACAGGACTGGAATAGAGCTTGTAAGTTTGAGACATTATTAAACATTTTAAAAAGGAGAGGGGAAGGTAATTACTTCATCTAAAATACAAAACATGGCTCTACATTAAAAAAACATTACAGTTTTGAGGCTTAGTTGGCTAACTACATGGTGGAGACCTACAGCTTTGATTGGGCAGAAAGCTAAAATTCTGGTCTTTCTTATTGTTAAAATTGATTTTACACAGAGAAATTTTGAAGCAAGAAAGCCATAAATCTCACACAAACTACCTGAAAAGTTCTGCTAAATAGAGCATTAAAGAACAAGTAGAACTGTTTGGAATTTTTAGATTTTGCCAAGAATGATCTTGAAAGAGTAACCATAGCAACAAAAGGCTTATACCTCTAGGGACAAAAGCACCTGTGCTGAGCAAAAGACACTAAATGAACAACAGAACAAAATTACATTTAATTACTACTCCAGAAATCCTGTATGGTCAGCCTTTCACCTGTAATGATGATTCTCCTCTTTATGTAAAGGGCAATCAGTATTTATGAGGGAAAACCACCCCAACCCCATTTAATGTTTTCCTACTTGAATGTTTGCTACTTAAAACAAAAGCACAGCTATTTCCTGTCCTGCTGGGGGACTTCAACCACCCCGGTATTTGCTGGAAAAACAACCCAGCAAGCAGTAGGCAATCCAGANGTTGGGTATGTCCCTGCTCACTGCAGGGGGGTTGGACTAGATGACCTCCAGAGGTCCCTTCCAACCCAAACCATTCTAGGATTCTATGATTCAGCACTGTTTTGTTCTTTCTGTAGATCCTGAAGATAAGGAACTCCTTATAGTAGATAGTCTTTTAGGCAATCAGCTGTGATCAGTAATCAAAGTGATGTGTCAGAACATTCTCCAGACTTTTTAGACATGTAACACCACAGGAAAAAAATAACTTACATGATTGAATCTTCTAGTGAAAGCAACAGCATTGGGTGCAGAACTGTATTTCTCTTTTTTATTCCAGCCACAGCTTGCCAGCTCCTGGAAAAACAAGGATGAAAATTAATTTGTTTTAAAATAATGCATTACAGATGTTCAGAGCCAAAAGCATCCAGAGAGACAAATCTTAACAGTTTCAAAGTAACTTGACAGAGCAATAATATATTGAAGTAATGAGTACAGTTACACTTTTTCTGATTTCTTCTGTAAATTGAGATTCCACAAGTGTAATTCCTGAATTGTTTTGAATTACTGGAGTTTCACAATTCATTTTTTGTTGAATTGGAGACTTTTTTTTTAAATAAACATTAGAAGCAACTGAAACAGTTCAAGATCCATTTTGTTACCACAGAAAATCCTGCTTTAAACACAAATATGAGCTAGGGAGAGTGAAAATACTTTAACACAATGGAGAAGATGAAATATTAAGCAAGAAAAACGTGCTATTTAAAGAATACTGCTCATACACTTCCTAAAGATGAAGAACATCCATCTCCAGTTCTTTTAAAAATTAAGCATCTTGTAATACATCTTTCAGAATCTCTCTACTTGCAAAACCAAATGAAAACACATTAAATGCTAAAACAGTCATTCATATTTCACTCTACAGAGTTTGGGCAGCAGACAGATTCACAGCCTGTACAACACAGATTTGTTGGTGCATTACAACAATCTATAGTAAACACCCAGTTCTTGAATCTTGGCACACTGGGAAGATGCTGCTCATCATCTCCCACCATGCATGCAGACAAGAGCTGTGAAATTCCATCCTAAATAGAGTATCTACTAGCACTGATAATATCAATGCCTTTTAGATACTTATTGAAGCCTCAGTTTAGAAGCCCTTTTATAGAGCTGAAATCAGTACAACATTGTTGTATCTATAAGTGGACAACAATGTTTGAATGCACATGTCAAAGCTCATGTAAAGATTCACAACTTGAATCAAGATATGGATATGACACTTCAAAAGAAACTCAGACACCTAACACCACTTCATTTAACTAAAGGCAAATTAAGTGTTCCACATTTGTTTTCCTCCCTGTAAAACAGGAAGAAAGCATTTTAATTGTCTAACTTCTGACCTCAGAGTTAATCTGGATGTCCCCTTTTTAACAGGGGATTAACACAACACAGAAGCACACCAAATACAAGACAGATCTCTGTCTACCTGGGAAGGATCAGTGAGGGATGGATAATACCTGCATTATGTCAATGCCTTGACCTGCATTTGGGCAAACACTGGAGAACGGTCAAAACAGCTACCCTTCCTCATATGGATATTTTCCAGTGAAGGCATCACACGTATTTTTATTATGTAGTACCTAGGGATTTCTTCAAAGGAATTACTGCCTAGATGTATTTACTTACTTCCTCACAGTTTTCCTTTTAGGTAAGTTCCATTATCTTACCTTGCTTTTCCCCTTTATGGTCAACAATAATAAGCTAGACCAGCCAACAAAATTAAGTGTGCTTTCCTGACATTCATTCTCATCTCTCAGAGACTTTCTGTAGATCTGCTCACACAACATCATCTGAGGTACAGGAAGCAGCATTAAAAGAGCAACAATGAGGTATGGAGGATCAGATCACCACCACGATATTTAACTTGCTTGCTTCCTCATGGTTGTTACACAGCTGACTGCTCATCCTGCGCAGTGCTGGAAGCAGACTGCAAGGAATAAACTACCCTCAAGCTCAAGCAGTAGAATTGCTTTATCAGCAGACCATTAGAAAAAGTCCTTAGTTAGTCGAATGGGCATTTTGATTTTTCACTGTGCAGTCCATTGAAGCTCACAGTGTAGCTAGAGATTTGTGACACTGGAACAGATCTCATCATGTGAGATTTTCCTGCTCTTAGCATTTGCAATCTAGTCATAACACAGAAGGAGTGTAAGAAAAAATAGGGAGGAAAGAGTGAGTTGAGAAGTCAATGTACAACATGACCTACTAGTGACTTTCCGGTACCTAAAGGGAACTTACAAGAAGGCTGCAGAGGGCCTGTTTGCAAAGGCCTGCAGTGAAAGGACAAGGGGCAATGGTTTTAAACTGGAAAAGAATAGATTTAAACTGGGTATTAGAAAGAAGTTCCTCCCCACGAGGGTGATGGAACACTGAACCAGGTTGCCCAGGGAGGTGCTTGAGTTCCCATCCCTGGAAGCATTCAAGGGGAGGCTTGCCAGGGCTCTGGGCAAGCTGCTCTAGTTGGGGATGTCCCTGCCCACTGCAGGGGGGTTGGACTAGATGACCTCCAGAGGTCCCTTCTAACCCAAATGATTCTAGGATTCTTTGAGGCACTGTGTAAAAGCACCTAGAGCTTGCTCAAACTCTCTACTCAGGGGTGGGAGTAACCCTACATAGCAGTAATGTGTTTATGATTAGAAAAAGAAGTACACAGACATATGAGGAAAATATTAGAAATAATCAGATAAAAGAGTAAAATGCTTTAAAGTTTTGGAAAAGAGCTTTTTTTTTAAAAAAAAGGGATAGCCTATTAGAAGATAAGGATAAATATATTCTGCCAATCAAAAAGATTCCAAGGATGCTGAGATAAAAAGCCAGAGAGTTCAAATGGAAGGCTCTTTGAAGGATTTAAAGAATCCAAACCAACCCCCTCAAAAAAAAAAACCAAAAACTAAAACAACAAAAAAAACAAAGCCCCAAAAAAGCCACACAAATCCACATGGGTTGGGAAACAGCTTGCTGAAATCATGAAAACTAAATCGTGACAATGTTTTCAAGTAGAGAACAAAAGGAAGCCCTCAAAGAAAACTGTGGGTACACAAATGATTAAATCAATCACAAGCAAGAGATTCAGCAGGTTTTTCTACTTGAGGCAAAATATTCTTCAGCATGCCACAAGAGTGACATGAGAAAAGCCTGCTACCAATAAAATAGCTTATGATAGTCTAAAGGTGACTGATGAGCTGAAAAAGCTTTCAATGTTTCTGATGAAGTGGATGACAAATTGAAAAATAAACCTTTGGAAGTGCAAAACAATGCCCACAGGAAAATGCTAGTTGTACAGAAATAAGGATAAACAAACCCATCACTTCCTACAGTCACTGTGAAGATTCTGAAACCATCAGTTCAAGTCAGGCTGCAATCAGAACAGAATCTCATCATATTATCCCAACATAACCACAGATCACATCTATCTTGAATACAAGATGCTGTTACATCTTGTAATGGCTGTTACAGCCATTTTTCTTTTTCCAATAAAGACATGAACCATGTAGAGAAACACAGGACAGGATGAAGTATGGCATGAGCCATCAGCAACTGAAACCTAAAACATTATGATCAGAATAGTCAAATCAAGAGGTTTATCATTCAGAAACATTAAACCCCAGATAGTTCACCTGTAGCACTAGGTGAACATTTTTTAAATACCTTTATTTCATTCCCCAAACCCTCTATTAGTTCTAGATATTTTTGTGTTATAAAACTATCTCCTTCAGAGCTACATGTACTGGGACAAAAGAATTATTGACCTCCTTACACTGTGCAATTCCAGAATTTATACACTGGCATAACTTAAAATGAATGAACAACTTACCTCTGGCTGAATTGCTTTAAATACAGGGACATCCATTAGTGTTATCTGACCCTGAAATAAAAAAACAACAATAAATCATAAGCTCAAAATTAACCTTGCATGCTATTAAGTTGCTATGTTGCATGAGCACTGTATTTGTTGTGTTTCCTTTTTTGTAGCTCATTTCAGAGGTTTCAGCCCCTACCACAGAGCCATCCTGCAAAACCAGAGAATAAAATGATCCAAACTTTACATTTAATAAAATAAATGATGATAAATTATTCTCAGGAGCATGATCCTGCTGTTATATATGTAAGTCATAGCTTGAACTCAGAAACATTGTGTAAGAAGCTACCCAAGAATACAAGGAACTAGCCTTAGTTGCTCAAGGGCAGTTTTTCTTCGAACTCTGAATCTTAGTCTCAGCATTACACAATTCTGTTGAAACATCCCTAGGACTCTTCAATCAATACTAAGCTAAATAACTGCTCAGTTGCATAGCAACAGTTAAAACTGAAATAGTAATCTCACTTCTAGCAAGTCAGAATCACTAAGTACATCTTCCTTCTGGGATGTCTGTTTAGCTTTGAAAAGTGTAAAGAGGAACGCACCGAGTCAAACACCATGTTGTGCATTTTGAAACACACTTACATATGATTTTAAGCATACCACTCAGGATTGCTGTTTGCCTATGTATCCAAAAGAAGAAGACCAATTCTTTCAAAGAGTATGTAGGGGTCCAGAAATACTAGTCCCATCTAAGCCAGACAAAATAAACATCCTTTTAACAACCAATCCAGTGACCTGTTTGCTTTCCTTGGATGTGGGCTGCATAGCTTTAGACCCATTTCCTTAAGAATGGCAGTTCTCCCATTTATCCACTCTGTGGTACACACTGACAGGTTTGAACTCTAACAAATTGCAACTGCCATTGAATGTCACTGTTGGGTAGCTGAACATCTGCTCAGATGAAGTCAACCTTGCAGAAAAACTTTAACTAGGCTGCTTTAGTTAAACAAAAGTAGGCGCAAAGAGATGGACCTGCCCTAAAGAGATGAGAAGTGATGTGTTTTACCAAAGACAACCAAATCAACATTTTGTAGCACATGTTCTTGACCTATAAATCTATTTTTAGATAGAAATTCTGGCAACCAAACATGATTTCTCTCTCTCGCTTGATCTCGCTCTCTTGCAAGTGTGCATGTCTCAATATCTTTGTAGCAGTAAATCCTAGAGCAGAGAAGGCTCACAGAAGACCTCACTCTCCACAACTCATAGAATCATAGAATCATAGAATGGCCAGGCTGGAAGGGACCTCAAAGATCATCTAGTNGAGCCGCAAGTACACATTGATGGGTGTCTTCAGCCTGGACAAGAGGAGACTGAGAGGAGACCTCATGAATGTTTATAAATATGTTAAGGGTGAGTGTGAGGAGGAGAGAGCCAGGCTCTTCTCTATGGCATCCAGTGTTAGGACAAAAGGGAATGGGAGCAAGTTTGACCACAGGAGGTTTAGTATTAACATGAGGAGAAACTTCTTTCCAGTGAGGGTGCCAGAGCACTGGCCCAGGCTGCCCAGGAGGCTGTGGAGTCTCCTTGTCTGGAGACATTGCAGAGCTGCCTGGACACATTGCTGTGTGACCTGGTCTAGGTGATGCTGCTCTGGCAGGGGGGTTGGACTAGTTGATCTTTCTAGGTCCCTTCCAACCCCTCACATACTGTGATACTGTGATCACAGACATAATTCCAGGTCATGTTACACTGCACCTTGGTATGCAAATACAGCTTCATCTTGACAATTTAATAGCATGCTCTCTTATTTATCTACATGTAAGGCTCTTTTGAGGAAACAAATAGGTAAGCCATGTCTTTGCCAGGGCAGGGAAAGACACCTGATAAGTAGTGGAGCAAGGGTTTTCTCCAAGAGCATGATACTTAAGAAAGGGGCAGAAAAAAATGTGGCTCACTAACTTCTAGAGTTAAAATAGACTTGAAGCTAATAATCAAGATGCATTCATTGAATGTTTAGCCTAAAAGGAATTGAAGCCTGATTTTTATTTATTTCTAAATCTTACTTAGAAGTTTAAGATGATAAATGGAGAATGCCTAAGAAAAGGCCTTCCTATGAGGGCAGAACTTACCTAAATACTGTACTACTGCGTAGGACAAACTTGCCTAGTATTTGGAGGGGTGTGTTATTTCTAAACTTCCCTCTCACTAGGAAAGGGCAAATCTGTTCCAGTTCTGCAAATCATCTAACCATGTATCCATTGCTGGGCAGGCACAAGCACCAAGGAATTACACTTTTTTTACCTGCAGGAAACACTCAAGAGACACAGGGGCAGAAGCAAAGCATGGATTCATTTTTCTCACCTCATTCTGACCACAGAGACAGCAAGTGCTAACTCTTCTTTTTGATTTCCAAGGAGAAGAACCCAGTCCTGAGACTAAAGCCACAAAACTCCATCTCTAGTTAGCTATTTATCTGCTAAAGTATACCCCAAGGTTTCTCAGAAATGCATTATTTCAGGCAAATATGTGGCTATGCTTCTCAAAAAAAAATTAAAATGAATCATAAAAGTAGTTGGTGTAAGGTGAGGAAGTAAAAATCAAAAGAATGAACACTGCAATAAAATTTGAGTAAAGAGTATATTAAAACATGCTTACAGAAGACCCAGGCATTTCAATGGTTATTAACTTTTCTCTGCAAATCCTCCTCAGAAACACAAGATTACAACAACAGTATGATAAAAATCACAGAATCATTAAGGTTGGAAGAAACCTCTAAGATCATCAAGTCCAACCATCTACCTATCACCACCATGCGCACCAAACCATGTCCCTAAGTACCACATCTAAATGAGCCAGGAAACATTGTTCACACAGAAGAGAGAATGCTTAAAAATAAATGTTGTCTTTCTTCCCAGCCCTCTACAATTTGTTCTCTTAACCTGAATTAGCTTAGCTAAATTAAACTATTACTTGCTTCAATAGTGACTCCTAAACAAATTAATACTTCAAGAGAAGATCAATACCCAATACTTATACAAAGGCTGTTACTATAACTTCCCACCCAAATTCACACACCAAAATAAACACATCCATTTAAAACGGAGATATTAAAAGCAGATATTAGCATTGAAAAACCACACAAAGCCAAAGTACAAGATTAATGTTCATTCTAATAAGAGTTTAAATTGCTATTAAGTGCATTGTTACAAAAAAAGTAAGTCTGAGAACTAAAAACCTCTGAGTTTTAACAGAGAAACTTCTTTCTTCCATTATCACATTGATATTAGGCAGATTTTTCTTTTTTTGCTTGTTTGGTTTACACATCTTGCTGCTTCCACTAAAAGCAGTATCAATCTTCAGTAACACTGTATCACATTACCACTTGTTCTAAAAACCTCCCTTGCTGAGGTTCCTCTCTCAGAAAGCCTGCAATTTTTCCATTCAGAGTTCCAAGCACTTAAATTGTTCACAATTCAAAGAGGCAAGCAACTGATAGCTGAATACCTAATCTGATGAATAAGAAGTCATTTGAGTTTGTAGCTATGACAGTGTACCTCACATAAAGGTTTAAAAATACCTTTGACAAAACATTAACTTACTCATAAGCTAACACCCAACTGAACTGTTACCTTTTAAAGGTGCTTGTTCACTGCTAAGCCAAAAATAAAGCAAACTGATAGGCTGGCATTCTAACTAAAAGCACTTGAAATGACACAACTTGGAAAATTATATTTATGTTAGATACCATTGCTCAACTTTAACAACAACAATAAACTTCTACCATGACCAAATCAAGATGAATTTAAACCCCAATAAATAAATAAATAAAGTTTGCTTTCTGTAGTGAAAGAGATACAGTGCACTAACTTTTCTCATTCCAGCCAATACAAATTCCTGGATAAGACCCTCTCCTAAATGTGGTTCAATGTTTTAACATTCAAACTAAAAATTGTAAGTGTTCATGTCAATTTGTTACATGAAACAAGTCAACCAGTACCTCTCTGGTTTTAGAGTTGTCAGCTGCATGGATTTTTAACTAAATTAATTGAGTTAAATGTGCAATACAAACCTGTGAACTTCTTATTTAAATAAGTGTTCTGATTACATAAAGATAAGGAAATGTGATATTTTCTGCCTTTCCAGAAGTGATGTGTCAAGGTTATTTATATATGAAAGTACCTCTTCAGTGCCCAGGCAATGGAGCTGAATGGAAGTTTTGTGTTTATGCTTGTTCTAGATCCTAGATAACATTCTAGAATATGACTATAAGAGAGAAATTTAATGCACAACTAATACATTTCCCAATTCTCAAACACTTGAAGAATTTTAAAAGAGAAAATCATCTTTTAAAACCAGGGAATGATTATCTTGCAATTAACACATTGGAATCATAGTTGGAAGACAATTTTTCCCTTGCTGCACAGCCATGGGATCTTTTATATATGGTAGAAAGACCTTGCCTGGGGACAGTCCCAACCAGCCAAGTTTAAACATATTTTAGCTCTCCTGGGTGTTGAGATGTTGGACTTGTTAACACTTAAGTACTTCAAAACACTAAAATTATTACCACACAGCTTCATATAGATATAAAGAGATTTACCCCTCTCTCACAGAGATCTGTCAGGCCAGAAATTTCACACCCAGATGGTTAAGAATTACATTTCAGTATGCTGCTTCTTTGAGGAATATGGAGAAGCTCAGTGAAACAAAATGTTAAAATATTCCCTAATTCTTTCAGTGTTCTCTGAATACAGATTACCCTCCTTCCATTAAATCCTGCAACTTAAGAACTTCTAGTTGCAGTCAACACCCACTGCATTGAGCTCCTCTCCATATTCTTGTAAGAAAATGCCTATTTGATCTGGACTGTAATCCCACATTTCTAGCCCCTGGACCTTTACAAGCATGAACTCTTATCAGGCTACTTGTACTCCAAGTTTTCCTGCCACGTACCTATTGTAAGGACAGTGCGATTCTCACAGAGCTCCTGGACACAGACCCTCAGTGTGAAAAGAGAAACTAAGTTTCTGTCTAAAATGAAAAAAATCAAATGCCTACATATTGGTTATTGAAGAATACTGCCATAATCTGATTTTCCTTGAAGCCATGTTGGTTCAAGCAGCACTTCATAAATTGTTCCTTAATCTGCATTTTTAGAAGGAATTATATTTAAGCCTTCCAATTTGGCTTAACACTGTCTCTCTGGGCTGCCAGATTACTTTTCCTCACTGAAAAAATAGCTAAGCCTCTGTTAAGCACTGCATCAGGAGGAGAATAATTTTGCTGTCCAAAATGCACACTGGGGGACTGAAGTTCCTGCATTGAAACTCTACTTGATTTCTCACAGAGTCCACTTCAAAACTTTTATCATTAGTAGTTCCTCCACATGCTATAATAAAGTTGCTTCCTCTTGCTCTCATTGGGAACATACTTATTCTCTAATATTCCTCTGTAAAATAAAGTTAACAGGGACACATGTGAGCAGAAGTCCTTCTTCATCAAAAGCTCCTAGAGCTCAGTACTTCACTTTACTCAAACTGCTCTCAGATGCAGCAGAAAGACTTGCCTCAAGCTCCCTAATCCACTGACAACCAGCCTCAGGAGAGGCCAAAACCAACACTACTGTCAGGAACCACGTAGCACAACTCACACCAGTAGCTGTGTAGAGCTTGCAGAGGGGACTGTGAATCTGCCAGAGTGCCACACAAGACAGAAAGTTCTCCTGGGGAGAACCTTGAGCTAGTTCAAGTTATTTCTTTTCTGTTCGAAAAAGTAAAAAATCAGTTGGGTGAACCCCACTCACCTCAAAATCTCTATCTGCACTTCCAGTACACACACAGTGCAGTTCCAGAACTCTGGGGACCTGCTTCCTTTACAAAACAGATTCTTGTGCTCTTTCTTCAGATATAGATAACTTGATATTTAACTGTAAGAACATCTCAGGGCAAAATTCCTTGTTTCATCTAAACATTTGAAAAATAATCTGTGTATTGTTTCCAAAATAAGCAATACTCTTTTTTTCCAGCATCCACTTGACTAAGCTTAACTGGACCCAGAAAGAAATACACATGCATCTAGTGTGAGCTTAGCACTTTCAGAGACTAGGGCAAAGAATAAAGAATCCTTCTTAGATAACTAGGCGGAAAAAAAAGCAACGGATTTATACAGCTGCCCTTCCCTTAATTCTACCTCAAATATTTACACCACCATAGCTAAGTTGAAGCATAAAATGGAAAAGTGAGTCAAAAAGCAATAAACAGTGAGATAATTAAACAGTAGCAGTCTAAGGAATACAAATTTACTGTAAAGCAAAAAATAAATATTTCTTCAACCTGCGATTCACCAGCATCTTAATTTGGACTCATGTCCCCAAGCATTTTCCTTCTTTCTTTCAGTCTCACCAGTCCCCCCTTTCTACTGCACCATTAACATATCCTTCCTCCACAAATTGAGCTCTGTAGGCTAGAAACCACACTTCTCCCTTCACCGAAACTGGAGAGTATTCACTGCAAGCATGTCTGCCCTGCACACACACAACGGCTCCATCGGCAGAGCCAGGCACCAGTGGGTAATCCTGGCACCAACTTGTTCTGTGGCTTTTAGCTGTTTAATAAAGAAGTAAGCAGCAATCAGCCTAAAGGCAAGTATTGAAAACAGTCTCCTTATTAGTTAGAGCTAGAAAGCTGTCTGTAGAATCCTTAGCAGAATACAAACATGTCCTGCTTCATGCTCACTGAATGGGATTCATTCTCCCCTCTCCCCTAAAGCACATGAAGCATGTAGACGTTCAATACAAGCCCTGGAAACTGTTTTTGTAAGCTGCAGATGAAACAAACTACAAATTTGCAACAGCAGCAGCTACACCTAAAGATCTCACCTGCTTCTGCTGTAACTTGGCCCTTTCTGAAGCAGCTTTCACCCTTAAAAGAACTCAAAACACCAGGTTGGTAACAATAGCATAACTGGACTACTACACATACATTACAATAATAATTTCCATTATTGTTCAAACTAACCCCTTGAAGGGCTGGAGTACTTTTGCTAGAAAAGTTAGTAGGAGAATGAACAAAGGATTGTTACATGAAATAGCACACGCTGAAAAATCACATGAAATGAACACACTGATATGCATTCAGGATAGCGTTAGATGGCTGCCAAAGAGAGGAATATGGAAATGAAATCACCAAAAATGTTTACACTTGGGCTTCTTCTTGGCTTGGTAAGCAGCTTCTTGAAAATACCGCATTACAAGCAATAGCTTTTGTAGTCCAACTTGTCTCTTCCCCACTAACTGACTAAACAGACTGAGTTGTGAAATAATGTTAGTGAGAAACTGAAAAGACATCTGTGTGTCTCATATTGGTACAGAAACCACTAGCATGGATCTTATTACAGCATCTCTCAGACTTAATTACCTTTCAAATTTTTGCTTTTCTTTCTCCAGCATAATTTTAATTGTCTCATCTGTACACAGTGATCCATTTTGATCAAAACGTGACATAACATCTAAGGTACAGGATGAGATTTCTCAATGCTGATGTTAGACTTCATCAGTTAACACTCATCTTTATGCTACCTATGCACTGGAATTCCTTTTCAGTCAAGCCAAGGTTTCCTAACCATTAATTAGTCAGCTGTCTAACTAGATCTTTTGCAGCAATTTGCTTTTATTGCTGTTTTACTGGCTTTATCCCATTATCATTTCTCTCCATGAACAAGGCACTTACGTAGCCCACAAATTATTTCCTTCGTTTACCACTTCAAAAATTATTATTTTGGGAAAAAAAAAAACCAACCAAAACCAAACCAGCATTCATTCCACCATTGGTAACAGAATGCAGCCTTCACTGAGTCACAGACATCAGTGGTCTGAACTACATCCGTTTTACAAGAGCTATCCCTAAACTAGAAGTTCTCGCATGTTGAAAAAGCAATTTTAGCATATCTATGTCCAATCTGAGAGGTACATAGCCACTGTTACACTGAAAACCTTACTAACACAATTTTGCATTCTCATCAGTGCTGGTATCCTCGAGAGCTTGGCCATGTTGCATCACTCTGGTAGTCTTCACTGAACAGCCTCAACGCTGAAACCCAGGTGAAGATTTTACACTTCTCGGTTATGGTAGGACTAAACAAGAGGAATAATGAAATGGGCAATAAAATAACAAGAAGCCTAAGGGTCAGAGATACTTCTCCTCCAAGGTACTGTAGTTTTTGACAAATATCCTTATTTCTAAAATCCTCAGTAAGAATGACCAGGAAAAGACAGCATTCAAAGCAAGTCCTACTGGAGAAACAGGTAAACATGCCTCAGGAAACAAACATTAAGATAGAAGTGCAGCTGTGTACAGAAACACTGAAAAAGAAATGAAATTATTTATAACCTTGCCAAAGGGCTGAACACTGACTCTAGGCAATTTTGCTCAATTGTTCAGGATTCTATCTGTAAGATATTTCAGATCCATTTACAGGAAATAAAACCTGATGTGAAGAACTAGATACTTTAAAAGAGAAAATGCTAAGAGTAAAGATGTTTTCTTTTGGGGAATTGAGAAAACAGCAAAATTATACCAGGTAGTATTGTGGCATTACAGCCTAGTTTGCTGTGTGAAAGAAATGCACCTTGATTTAATGTGCCAAACTAAAAATACAACCACAGGTCTGTAATTGTAATCAATCAAAAGATTCCTGTTTGTGAGAGGAACTGTGTTTTCATATTATGCCTCAAATTGGGTAAAACCACTGGATTTTAATAAAGATTATCTAACCAAGATTTACTAGGTAGCTAACATTTAAAATGACCATGAAAGTAAAGGTTTCTGCACATTAGAGATGAAGGATTAGACAGTAGAGGACAGCAGAGTAAAAGGATTATGAAATGGGATACAAGACAAAGCTTCTTTGCCTGTTTTGCTGACCAAGAGAGTGACAACAACTCCACAAAAACTCCCTACTCTCCTGCTCAACAGCATCCACCACTGGATAAACAGCAAAGCCATTCTAAGAACCTGCAGCTATTCTGGCCTGAATGTCAAGTGTGTAATTCCACTTGAATTCATGCCCCTAGCCCCAAATCCCCTAAGTATTTAGATTTCCTTTATGTAGAGAAGTCATAAGATAAAACTGAAAGGAGAGCCAGCCCCAAACACATCTTCCCATGGAAAGCAGGTGATTCATTGCCCAGCTGTTCCTGACAGTGGAAGAAGGAAGAGGTCCAAACCACATGACTTGAACCTCAGTCAGGAGTAAATCCCATTAACTACCCAAGCAGAATTCAATGCGTATGTTCCCCTTCATAATCCAGACATTTTAAATTTTCAGTGTGCTCATTAAAATCAATTTAGCCATTAATAATTAACTAAAATAGTTATTAACAATTAAAAAAAAACACAACAGAACAAACTTAATAGGAATATTTTGTGATACATACTACCATGTATCTATTACTCCCCAAGACAAACACATCATGAACCTGAGCACTAGAATTATAAATGCAGGTAGAGCAATAGTTTGTTAGTAACCTTTCTAGTAACATACATGAATTGCTTAGAGAGACTACCTATTGTCTTAACCTCTACAAGTAGAGTAAAAAAAACCAGTAACTTAAAAACTACCCAATGTTTTGGTTAAACATTTTTACTCATTTGTTCTTGGTTCTGAAGGATACTCAACTCATTCTGTACCATTGCACTAGAAAAAAGAAAACATTCCCTAGATGTAAGAATTAACAGTTAAATAATAAAATACCTCCAGAAAAAACAGGTACAGATTAAAGGTTTGTTCTTGCAACTAAAATACACACATCTGAATAAAGCTGCATCATATAGATTTAAGATTCTTTGGCCTATCTTGCATATACCTCTCCTATGAGGACAGGCTGAAAGAGTTGNGAAGTTAGGCCAAGAAAAAAATGTATGGAAACGGAGAAGCAGAGGAAAAACTGCCAAGAAGATTCACTCACAACTAATTTACTTGAAATGCTTACCGCATATTCTTCTGGTGTAACTTTCAGAACATCAAATACCACTGCATCAAAGCTCTTCTTCAGTTCAGCTGAACCTTTGTCACTCAAGGACTCAGAGCTGCTACTCTTCTGCAGGAACAAACAAAAACACTGATGACATTTTCGTTTTCTCCTTTTTTTGTTTTTCACATTCTCAAAAGCAAAATTTCTGTCCAAACATCATTGTTCACAGACAATTTCTACTGGGCAAATAATCAATTAGAAGTCAGTCACATGATGTACTTTCTCCTGACAAAGATCCCTAAAATTAGAGACTCTCAAATAGACTTCAGTGGATTTCAAAGGTGTTCATCAACACAAAACAGTTACATTTCAATCTAGAATTAAATTTCAGTTTTGTTGACAGGAAAGTTAGTAATAACAGCAATGCAGTCACAGAATTTCAAACAGAAAAAACATTGTTATGAGGAAAAAGACAAAGTCTGACCCAAAGGAATAGTTAACATTAAGAACAGGAAAAGATTGATACTGTTCTTTGGAAGCATTAAAACTTATAAAAATGTATGTTCCTGTTGAAGATAGGTAATTTTAGGATTTTTTTAAATGCTAGTAATTCACATTTGAAAAAATACCAGATCCCAGAATATTACTCCACAACTGTATCTATAACATAAAGATATAGCTTCCCTGCAAAATACAAACATGGTTCACAAAATTAGCACTGTCTGTATGAAATTAACATTTTATATTGGTTTCCTATATTGTTTTCATATGCCTCATATGAAAACACCACATTTATGTTATGAGTAAGCATTTCCTCTAGTAGACAGATGCAAATCTAGATTCTGTTCAGTCATTACAAGAAGGGGTTTTTCACACTGTGATGGAGATGTCCCACCCAGATGTATGCTTGATATCCCAACCCTAGGCATATGTATTGCACACTAACACTTTGCTGCCCCATACTGAAGACCTGAGAGGCTGTTGCATTTAGTGATGGATAAATCTGGGTAAAAGATAAATTAGGTACGAGATGATTTCTCTCTTGCATTCTAACTGGCCCTCAGAGATTAGAGGGGCTAGGGGCAGCTGAACTTATGTCTTAAGAGGCAGTGCAATTATTTCTGCAACTACAGGTCCAATGCCAGGTGCACTAACAGTCGGTACTGTAGATCCAGCTGCATGCAATGCAGCAGTCAGGTGCACAACTGGTACAATTTATATGCAACATACAGATCCTCCTTTTAAGATTCCCAGTGACAAATGCACTACAAACTGCAGAATAGCTATAGCTCTACAAATACAATCACTACCACAAGCTTAGTCTCCTGGGGAAGCACTTGGTGTAGCCAAGGTTGCAAATCTTACCAAAAAGCTGGAAAGGTTAGACTTCAGCCCACATAACGAAGGCACTTCCTGAAAATCTGTGTCATTTTACTCCTTAGGTTGAAAGTTTTCAAGACCATAGGCATGGGTCGTATACACAATATGTACATGAACGACCACCAGATCTCTTCTGGTGGAAGTCCATTTTCAGCACTGTTACACTGTGTTTTCACTAACACTTGCATCGTGTCTGCTAATGCCAAGGCTGGGGAAAGACAGCACATGGTCACCGATGCTGTGCTAAGATCTTCTCCTGAAAACCTAACAGGGCACTATTTCAGGGCTACACTATATACTTTGACTTTGGCTTCCCACTCCAGAACATTTGAACTCCTTGAGAATGCAGCCAGCTCAAATAAACTCATCTATTTTCAAGCACTTCTATTACACGGACATATAAAGAAAATACATGTTCATTTAATAAACATGTCCAGTTTTAGTTAGGTTCTTCTAACAGTATTAACATGATGAAAACCCAACTTTTAAAGCACCACCAAAAACTCCAAACCAGACAGGCATTTTCGGGAGCTAACATACTTGCAGAAACATTTCAGTTACAAGTCCTCCCTCCTCCTGGTTAGTTAAGACAGGAAAAAATATACCACTTGCTGAAAGCAGATTCATGTAGCTTCATCAAAATATATTTTACTGAGTTTTATCAGATATCATCTAAACATTCAAAAGTATCTTGTTGAGTAAAAAGAGAAGTTTCCTGCAAGAAAATTTTTCAGTTAGATGCCACAACTGAGGGTGGTGGCATGAGGGTGCTGAGCCACTGTGCCAGGTCGCCCAGAGAGGTGGTGGCAGCCCCAGCCCTGGCAGTGTTGCAGGCCAGGCTGGCTGGGGCTGGGAGCAAGCTGCTCTAGTGCCAGGTGTCCCTGCCCATGGCAGGGGGGTTGGAACTAGATGGTATTTAAGATCCCTTCCAACCATGACAATTTTATGATTCTAAATGGTCGATACATTGATAAGTGAATCACAAAAATCAGTATAAAAACAATGGTCTTGGAGACTGATGCCAACTTTCCTCTTTCAATCTTGACAATACTTGTGAAATTGTCCTGGAGATTATTTGATTCCTTTTGATAACACAACACTCCAGTTTTCCTTTTACCTTGTTCGAGGTACTTTCCCACATGCACAAGTAATCACATAGAACACATGCAGTTCTGCTATCAAAACACATGAGTAATTACATAATTAAAAGAAGTATCTTAAGGTCCAAAAAGTCATTCAAGGAAGCAACTGTTTTCAGACTGTTGTTTTCATCACTATTGACTTTGTAGTGCTTTTGAACACTTTGTCTTTCAAACAGAAGATGAAGAATGAAAGAAAAAAAAACAAAACTGAAATCTACTATGGTAAAAACCTGTTTCACACTGTGATAGAAGCCACTGCACATCCACGAAAGTCCAAGCTTATATTCAGTCACCCTAAAGAATACAGACAAATGCATCTGGACAGATCACACAACATACACTGAAGGCAGATTTTCAGGACCCTTCATGCCAGTTCTAGGAGGCACTAACAAAAATCACAATGAAAACTTGAAGAGGAAGTGATTTGCGAGAGTCTTGGGAGCAAATCATCCAACATTACTAAGAATTTAGGAATCAGTCACAACTCTCAACAGCTCTTCCCATGATCCTTCATCCTGTTCATTCTTTTCCTTAGCAAGTAGATGATTAAATAGAAAACCATTAACTTCAAAAAAGAGGCATCAGTACAGGAGGCCAATCTTCACAGCTTGGCTGGTATACATGCTCTGAACTAATGAGCTGTTCAATTTTAGAAGGCAGAAACTTTTGGTAGGCAGGAGGTGACCCACATCAATGCCTGAATGTAGTGCAAGAGACAAAGGGAACAACCTTATTCCAGTGCCACTGTGCCAGGGTGCCCCTCAACATACACACACTAGTACCTGTCAAAGAAAAGATTTCCCACAGGCCTTGCCAGCCCAGCTTATTGCACTAAGAGCATCTATTATTGTTAAATCTTGAAAAGAAAAGCTTCCTTGTCCAGAGGTGATGGAAGAGGCTATTAAAAAAAGGCAGCTTTGGCTATGGAAAGGCTGTAAATGCTAGCTCATGCTTTCTTCTGGCATACAGAGCTCAGGACTTTTAAGTTATTCGCATCTAAACTGCACCATATAGGGGAAAAAACAAAACAGGATTCTGTTGTACCTGATCTGGTTAAAGAAAAACTTACATTTTAGTGCTTTTAAAAAATAGGTACTTATGGTCTTAAGCATCCAAGTAAGTTTTGCACTCCTTACCTCTGAAGCAGTAGCTGCAATATTCACACTGCTTGACTGTCCGTTCATTAGGTCCATACTGCCCACACCATAAATCTTCGGCCCTACATTTACAGCAGCAGCATCATCTCCAAGGTAACTGAATAACCATTCCTGCAGACAGCAAAAAGTAATCAAAACCCACTTGATTAATGTGTTTTAAGTAAGATTCAGTATCTAGAATCCATAACAAAGTACTTCTGAAATGGCTACACCACTCTGAAATCCAAACTTAAGTATAGAATATGTGCTTGAATCTAATCTATTTAAAAATGATATAAGTAGCAGAAGGTTCCATGGTGATCCATTACTTACTGGCAGTATAGTCTTCCATATTCTTTTCCCTACTGTTTTTTATATACTATATATATACTTAGTATATAAATAGTATATATATTATTATAGTATATTTAGTATATTATAGTATATTTATATACTAGGTATCAATATGTAAATGTATGCATTAACCCTAACTAAAGTCAGGCTTGCAACATCAGTTCATGTATGATTCTTTTCTTTTGATTACCAACTATAAGAAGTACATTCCAGATGCTAACTTTTAGATAGCTTCCATAAGAAGTTAACCAATACAGGATATTATAAAATAGGAATATTATATGCCTATTCACCAGCTTCAAGTGCAAATTACCACATTAAAAGTCATTTTAGACTAGAAGTGGAATTCACACTGTTCTCCACAATTACCAAAATTACACAGTTCAGTTTAAAAAAATCAAACCACAAAACAAAGAAACAGATAAACACAAACTCTACACTAAACTTCAATGCATTTTTGCAAGAATACTATTACTTTTCATTTCTACAGCAAAAAAGCTGCAAAGAACTGAAACCTTGAGCACATACAACAATAACAGTAAGACTACCCAATACCTAAGTGTTACAGGGAGAGTAAAAATTGGTTTAGGATTAGATTTCATGAGCCATTAGTGCCCTCTAGTGTGAATACAATTATAAATCAGATTTCACAGCTCTTGTGTTTCTAGCAAGTGTTTCTGAAGTTGCAATTATTTATGAAATTCACTTTAGGTTTCCAGTTTAACAGAGAATTATTACAGTCTGCAAATAAATGGAGAAGGTAAGTGACAGGTAACTAAGTAATATCACATGACAAAACAGTATTATACGTATTTAAAGACTTCTACATAATGAAATAAAGTAATCCAAAAAGCTCTATCTCCAAGTGACCTAAACCAGGTATGTCAGATAAACACGCCTAGAAGGCAAGAAAGTGCAATATTTAAATAATAAAACATCCTCAAAAAAAAAGGCAGCAACTCTACAGCATCACTGTAGGAATTCAATACAAAATGAAGGACGACAAAGAGAGCCACACCACAAATTCCAGTCAAACACTCCAGTTCCTAGGTATTTGGGGGGTATTAAGAGTCCTCATCTGAACTCTGCTGAGCTGTGCTGCTGCAGTTCACAACAGCCATCCACATTCTACCATGTCTTGGTTTATTTTNTTGACTTTGTAGTGCTTTTGAACACTTTGTCTTTCAAACAGAAGATGAAGAATGAAAGAAAAAAAAACAAAACTGAAATCTACTATGGTAAAANAAACCAAACTGTTGGGACTGTCTCAGTCATAGGACAGAAGATACTACATTTCACGTTAACATTTTACTCCCAAACCATACACTGTAATGAAGATAGTGTTTCCTCCACTAAAAATACACTTAGTGCACTTAGATTTTAGCGGGCATTATAATAACAGACCATACAAAGGGGAAAAAAAACACAACAATCCTCATCTTTGGCTTTTGAGGATTACTGCTGTCCTGTCCCTTCCTATCTCAATTACCCTTCAGATTGTCTCATGTGGAATATTTCCAAATGCTCAGGTCCCTAGTGCCTCTTTCTTACAGCCTTTACATTTATTGAACTGCAAAAAGGTAAGGAAATAAAACTGATGTGCCATAATTTTCATTTATATAGTGACAGTAGAGGACAGAGGTTATTACATCTCCAAAACCAGTTTCAAGTCCTTCTTCACATATTCAAAATGGTACACTTGTCCTAATTTAATAATTTTCTCTGCTGAAAAAAAACTACCCTTTAAAGATTTGTGGATTTTTTTAGCCACTGTAACTGTAAGGAACATTCAGGCTTTGCACAGTTTCATCATACTATACAGTGCATAATTGTATCATATAAAGCCAATCTTAAACTAAAGGTTATGTATTTGACCCTTGCCTCA
>VWZO01017653.1:108142-188706 GCA_013396975.1 Bucco capensis
CTAGGTATTTGGGGGGTATAAAGAGTCTTCTTTTGACTCCTCTTAAGCTGTGCTGCGGCAGTTCACAACAGCCATCCACATTCTACAATGTCTTGTTTAATTTAAAAAAAAAACCAAACTGTTGGGACTGTCTCAGTCATAGGACAGAAGATACTACATTTCACGTTAACATTTTACTCCCAAACCATACACTGTAATGAAGATAGTGTTTCCTCCACTAAAAATACACTTAGTGCACTTAGATTTTAGCTGGCATTATACTAACAGACCATACAAAGGGGAAAAAAAAAAACAACAATCCTCATCTTTGGCTTTTGAGGATTACTGCTGTCCTGTCCCTTCCTATCTCAATTACCCTTCAGATTGTCTCATGTGGAATATTTCCAAATGCTCAGGTCCCTAGTGCCTCTTTCTTACAGCCTTTACATTTATTGAACTGCAAAAAGGTAAGGAAATAAAACTGATGTGCCATAATTTTCATTTATATAGTGACAGTAGAGGACAGAGGTTATTACATCTCCAAAACCAGTTTCAAGTCCTTCTTCACATATTCAAAATGGTACACTTGTCCTAATTTAATAATTTTCTCTGCTGAAAAAAAACTACCCTTTAAAGATTTGTGGATTTTTTTAGCCACTGTAACTGTAAGGAACATTCAGGCTTTGCACAGTTTCATCATACTATACAGTGCATAATTGTATCATATAAAGCCAATCTTAAACTAAAGGTTATGTATTTGACCCTTGCCTCAAATCATTTATTTCAGTTGTTCCCCCTCCCCATACTAATGGGGGGAAGACAAGGGGAAGGGTTCTGACCAAGGAAAAGTGAAAACTGAAGTTTGGGGGGTTTTGGTGGAAGGATTTGGATGGTGCTATTTAAAAGAAATTATGCACATCATAGAAGCCTATGGAGTTTGCAGAGCAGCCTCAAGTAAACAAGAGTGAACTAACTTCTCTAGAAGCAACAGGGTTAAAGTCAAACCTCCTAACGATTAGGCTCACACAACCCACAGGCACCCAGACACCCCGTAGCAAATTTGCTAATTCACTATCTCAGGCCTTATCCCTGGTCCCATAACAGTTCTAGTTTGCTACCTGTTTCCTAAGCCATTAAGAATTTTGTTTGCATCTGCCTACCCATTAGTGCCAGACAGACAGGCACTGTCTGAACACAGCACATGCTCATTCACCTAACAGCAGTCTACAAGGGATCAGTGAGCTTGGCAGCTCCATGACAGACTTTCCACCTTAGAGGACCCTACCTGGAGGCTACAGTGGTGGTACACAGTGATCCAGGTTTTCCTTTTCTACCTGGTTATAGTTTGTAATGAGAATTGTGAGAACTCTGTTCCTTAGTCAAGTATGGTTGAAACTGGTCCCCATGCAGATAGGAGACTCCTGAGGCACATAAAATAAAAGGTATTTGCACCATTTAAAAATGTGCTTTTGAAAGCTGTATTACACATGAGAACATCACCACTCCCACAACAATGAAAAGTCAGAGCAACAACTTTAGCTGGTGTATCATGTAAGATAAATATCAAACAAATCCTAACACTGGAACCATGATATCATTTGCTTGCTATACTACCTTCTACTCAACATCAGAATAAGTAGTAAACAGCAATATCAGAAAGTGATCAACAGCAGAGCTGTTGAGGGTAACATAGCTGGATATGTGAAATGGCTGTTGCCACACTGCAGTAGTGAGTCAGTTTTCACTGCATACCCTGTATATCCAATTACAAAAACTGAATTACATTGAGTAATTTGAACTTACAGTCTGTTCCTCTTCTTCAATTTAATAAATGCCTTTGTGCTCAGGAACGCATTAAATGTGGAATTGAAAAAGGTTTATATGACACATAAAATACTTAAGCATTCATTTATGCCAACCTGAGGCCTAGACAGACTACGCAGTATCTTCCTGCCTCTTCATGTCATGCATACTGTATAGTTAAAAGCAAACTAAAAATATTGATTAAAAGATTTATCACTCTCAAAGAATAAAAATATCTAGACTAAGTGGGGTCTGTTGTCCTCAATGAGTCTGAGTTTTTCTGCAAATTCACCTAAGACTGCATTTCATGATCATTCCACTACAGTAACTGACCTATCAACCCCCAAAACAGAAGGCAGCTCAGTGGATATGAGCAAGGGCAATGTGCCCATGAAGCTCAGGGAATAAAGCAGGGTGTGACTGGCCACAGCTGTTGCAAAGAAGCTGACTTTATCTCAGCACAAAGGGGACCAGAGAGTGGCCTTTGTTTTAGATAAACAGCTTTGTCAGTTGAGCAGATCAACTGACTGTATTACAGCTGAGTGAATCAACTAGTGGTGTAAATGTTTCTCCCCCGGTTCATTAAAAAAAGGTGAATGTCTCTCTGAGTTAGCTGGACCAGCACGGGGGAGTGAATACACGGCTCTCCCCAAAAGAGCAGAATAACTAACAAAGGAATTTCAGAGCGAGTAACAGGCTTGAGCTGACTTCAACCCACGTATGCCTTCCTGGCTACTGGGGAAACCCAGCATGATGACAGTGAGTATGTTCTAGAGACCTGTAGTGAGGATCACATTGGTATGGTGTTTGAATTGTATATTGTAATTGCTCTATTTTGCCAAGGTTAACTTGCACTTGTATTGTGATTTCAGTATATTTTGTGTCACTCTGCTGAATCGGTAATCCTCTGCAACATCAGCTATCTTCAAAGAGTACATTCAATTATAAACATGACACACCTCCATCTGTGGAATATTTAAAAGAACCTAGTACTGGACTCTGACAGGTGCCTAACAGGACATCTTATCCTGGCTCACTTCTGCAGCAGAATCCAGGGATAGTCTTGTTTCAGTTTGGGTCAAATACTATCCTAAAAATAAACTGTACAAACAGCATTTTAAAAGATAACCCTAAAATTACATTTAAAGCTTCCTTTCCGGAATAGTAAAAAAGCTCTGAGGAAACAGCCATAGTGTAATTTTATGAATGGCTCAAGAGTCACGATGACCAATATCCTCTTGTTTCTTACTCATAATGTCAGTACAAAGTGTCATTTGTTTTGATCACAGATGCCCATTAAGAAAACAGAACTGCCTTGAATGGATTATGATCAGCTACAAACGCAGAGTCACTACCACAGACTATGAGGACCAAAGACCAGTAGGAACAAAAAAAACAGTTCTAGACACAGTCCTGCTCCTATGAAAAGTCATGTGGAAATGCATGGCTTCCTCCTCTTGCCCCAGAAGCCACTGTTCTTTATTAATTACTTCCCAATAAAACCTCTCAAAGTCCACAGAAGCTATGTGCAGATAGGTAAAGTTAGGAATATGACAACAGATGGAAAGAAAGGTTATTGTCTAAAAGGCAAGAGCAGAGATAATTGCTTAAAAAAACCTCCACCCAAATAAAAATAAAGACTAGGAAACAGAACACACTAAAAAAAATTACCAAAAAACCCCTAATCAAAACACACACCAAATTAAAAAAAAAAAAAAAAAAGCAAAAGCCCCACAATTAAGCAGAAAGTCAGCAAGGAATAAGCAACAGGACAAAGAACATTCATGCAACTATGATATTTTGCCAAGTCAAACTGAGCTGCACCTTCCAAACTGTATATTAAACTCAACCCCCAAAACAAAACAAAAAACCCCAAGCAGGTTAACTGCACTGTAAGAATAAATATAGTATGTATACAGCATTAGAGAAGAAAAATGAAAGCCATCTAAACACATGATTTAATTCAGTTTTCAGTAAGCAGGAAGAGGTAATATAAGATAGCAAAATTGGCAGAAATAGAAACTTCCACAACAGAAATGGAATAAAAGCTCAAGCAACTTAATATAACTCCATCCTCCTCCAGGAAATTTATCACTGAAGATAATCAAATCCCAGACCTAAAATTTCGCGTGCTGTGAAATCTCCAGATGCATGAATCTTGGCAAGGCATTTGATGAACTGCCACTAGTGAAGGCTGAGCTAAAGATACTCAAACATCACATGCATGGCATAGAGACATGATGAAAACAGAGCTAGAGCAGCAGAACATCGGAGTAGGAAGAGATTACTAACAGTTATTAAATATGTACCGTCACTACAAATATTAGAACAATAAAACATTTGTAAATACAGGAGAGCAACATAATACAGGAGAAGTAAAACTATCTGATGGAGAGAAGAATGAAAAATTGAAGTTAATCATTAAAGGATCATTTGGGTTGATCTCTATAAAATTTCTACTGGGGATTTCAGCACACCAGTTGGAAATAACTGCAAATAACACAAAGCAGCCGTATGAGACCAAGATATCTGCATTAGTTATGGACAAATACTACCTACAAAACATTTCAAAAGAGACACTGATGCTGTATTCTATGCAGTTCTGGTCACCTGCCTTCTAAAAGGTTTTTGAACAAAATATATGCAGAGAAGGACTTCCATGTTCTCTGAAGACTCCACTGCAGAAGTGGAAACCAGGACACACTAGCTCATTTAAGCTAACAAACTGAAACCTGCACAAGGCTACACTTGCCATGTTTAAATATCAGGTGGATAAACCAGGAGCATGAATAAAATGTAAATTTATGCTAAAAATCAGAATACAGCAACGGGGTTCTTGAAGAGTTTCCAGAAAACAGTACTAAAAGCAAAAATCCATACCTGCTGAAGCTAACACTAGATTCCTTCCTGAAAGTAATTATGTCATATGGTGCTTGCATCAGCAGTACAGCTAACCCAGTTAAAGACTCCTTTCTCCCTCAGTTTGATTAGTCCTGCTGCAAACTCAAAGCACTTCTGTACTTATACAACTCAGCCACTCAAAGTTATGTCATACATGTACTCTTTCCCTAAGCATCTGCTGCACAACAGTCACAGCAGTATCAGCTGCTTAAGCTCCAAGACGAGATGAAATCAGAATCCAAAGAACAGCAACAAATAAAACAACAACAAAAAAACCCCAACCATTTTACTTGGTTTAACAATGAAGTTTTAAAATAAATAAATCCCTTAATTTAAATATGGTCCTTAATTTAGATTCTCTTCTCTTACCCTAGAAAAGGCTTTACTTGGACATTTAAGTGAAATGATTATTTTTTTTTAAGACAACACCACCCATAGAGCATACCCATATTCTGGACTACAAAATCATCTTAGTGCTGCTTTTATGCACTGCATTATCTGACTTTAGTGGGAAAAGGGCACAAAGAGAAGGGAGAGAGGGAGGTAACACATAGTAAGGCTCTGTTTCATTCATATATTACTCAGTTTCCAGCTATCAAGATCCCTTCTTCAGCATGCTCCAGCACCCAGTACTCTCCTCTTTAATCTCAAGAACTGGTACAGCTTGTAGTTTCTATTTCCTCAGATGAGATAACAAAAAAACCCTCAAAAATCCAGGAGAATATACTTCACCAGGGCACAAGCTCCTTGTTTAATAAATGCTATTAAAAAACCCCATCAAACTAGTAGCTCAGCTTGTAATCAACTTGCAATAACAATAAAGAAGTTCGGCTGAAAACAGGAAAGTTTTTGAAATCAGTTACACACAAATAGGAAGGAGATCCTTACCATTCTGACTTCCACCAGTCAAAAGCCAGCTACACTCAGTGAACTGACTCACAGCCAAGAGTTAACTGGGAGATACCGTAGCACAAGGCAACAGATTTTCACACCAGCATTGGTACACAGCTGCTAGCAGTAGCAGGTCCTGGCCCTCGCACAATGCAGGCATGAATCAAGCAGGACGAAAGAATCATCGCAGGCAACAAATGGAGCAAGCCAAAAATGCGAACAAGTGTACGTGCTATTTAAGTTTAGCCTGAGGTTATAAGAGGTTTGCTTTATTCTAGCAGAAGGTATCTCCAGCAGAGTTTGAGCATTAAAAGAGGAAATATAGGTTCACTAAGCAAATAACTGCGTAAGAACTGAAAAAGCTTCTGCTCACAAGTTATCAGGTTCCCAGAGTTTGCTTCTTCAGAGATCACCTACAAGTCTCTACTCCATTTAGTAGTTCTTTAGAAAGGATGCTGCACAAAAGAATGCTTTATTCCTTTGGATCTAGCTATTATTTTTCACAACAGACAGAACATCTGAAGTTATAATGCATGGCTTGTTTTCTCTCCCATAGACCAAAAGGATAAGCATTAGGCAACCCAATTATTTTAGCACAGAAAATACACTGAGTATAATAAGGTTTTGCTCTCCTCCATCTGCCTCCACAATTCAAGCCTACCAACAGTTGAGCCTGTTTGAGCCACATTTCTTCAAATATCTCAAGAAGAAATCCAGACTTCCTCTGTCAGGAAACAGAGGAGGATCCTTCCTCACACCAAACACACAGAACAGTAGAAATCATAATCTAGAAATAGTTTTGAATGGTATGAACTACTGATATTTATTTCTATGAGTAAGAAGTAAAAAGAAGGCAAAGAAAATAGATAGGGATGATTTGAACTAGAAACAGATACTTCTAATTAGTTAAGCAGTTCCATGAGATGATAACCTCTCCACAACTGCCTTTCCCAGGACCCCTTGTAGCTATCAGTTTTGTTTGCAAACAAGAGCAGCAGTAAATATGTTCTGTTGATTAACCAATGCTCAGTTTGCAGAATATTTTTGTTACGGGTTAGATGTGTAGGCATAATATCAGTGGAACTTACAACAGAAGAATACACCTGTGGACAACATTTGGAACCAAGTCATAGTTCAGAGCACACAACAGCAGAGCACCAAATCTTGTTAGCATGAACTTCAAGATCCACATGGTTTTTTCAGAGGCACTTGGATCAACAGCCTTGCTTCATTTCTGGATAATGCAAACATCACATTAATAGGGAAGAACTATCATAGGCTGTGCATCAGCAAAAATATCAAAACACACTCATGGTGAGAAGTCTCTAGAAGCTGCCTTTTATAGTCTTTCAGATTTTTAAGTAAGAGAACACTAAAAATTCCATCAGAAAACAAACTTGAAGAAAATCATAAAGACCTAAAAATGACAACTGACAGCATGGGCTTTATTACCATTAATAAGCTACAGGAACTCTGTCACCAACAATCACCACAGCTTGCACACCAAAAACCACATATAACCAAAAAAAAAAAAAAAAAGAAGGATGAAAATTGAGTCTGAGGATCTAGAATGCATATTCTGTGTAAGCCTACGTGCCACAAAGAAAACTCAAATATCCATGCAACTCACTAAATAATCTTCTGCAGGCATTAAGTGCTAAAGCCAAAACTGTGAACAGCCAAATCAAAGACAAAATGATCAACCATCCTAGGACAGATTTTTAACGAAAGTACCAACAAAGTACCAACTGCTGGTGAGAAACACCCTCCAAATCCACAAAATTAAGAACTCACTACATACACCTGCCTCAAGTGCACACTTTCTTGGTTCAGTAAGACAAAAAAACATTTACATGTAGGAAAAAGAAGGTAAAACTCCTCCCACACCGAATGCCTGATTTTCTCATTCAGGAAGAGGAAAACACTGCTGAGAGAACATTTCATTGTGTTTTTTGTGAAGTCATTAATAGATCTTTCTTAAATAAGACACACAATAGCTTAGACTCCTTTAAAATTCAGCTTTCAGAGATGAGTACAGTCTGTCAGTAACACCTGTAATGGCATTTCAATGATGTTCCCTATAATTATTCTTTTTTAACATCATGAATCGATATGGAAGCCTGCATTGTTGCTATAGAAATGGTGCTAATAGGAAAAAACTAACAGCATTTGGATTGCCTGTATTTGGTATCACACGGAACTACAACAGTCATTTGGGGAAGTGAGCTGGATTTTCTGCCTGTGCCACTACCCTCTGTGTTCATTTATGAAAGAGCATAAAGCTCAGAGCATCCAACTTCCACAAGCAAACAATACACAAACCAGTTATTGATCTGTTAAACTATCCACATCTTTCCCACATTTCTAACTCTCTTTGGAAGAACCTCAGTAAATCAGGCAACTAACAAGAGAGCAGGTAAAAACCCAAACACCAACAGTTTAACATTAAATACTTTTCTTCACCCAAGACCTGCCAGGAACTGCTAACCACCAAAGTATCTAATAAAACATGATACAAAACCGAGCAAATCCAAGTTAATTCACACAAATCCAGGACTCCAACAAAACAAATGGTTCTCTGAATCTTGTTTTAAGTGTTCGAGCATGACCAGATAAATCCATGGAGGATCTGTCAGCTGGCCCAACCTGATGCCAAAGACCTGCTCAAAGCACCTGAAACTGGAGACCAAGCATACGTTTACTTCAACTGAATTACTAGAGTGAACATCTTCATGAAGGAGGACAGTTTATTTTTAGGATGGTATCAGACTTTTTTGCTATCCAAAGAGAAACTTACAGTAGATTGCAGGAAAATCTTGTCTCTTGAGCTACCCAAGGCAGACAGGAAATTATCTGAAGGCCTGAAATTCTAGTATATCCACCTTAATTCTTGTGCACTAACAACAACAGTTGAATAACCAGAAAAACTAAATGCAGTTTCAGGTAAATGAGAGCCCTGCTGGAGCTATTTCTAAGCCATCTATCTACATTATTGATGAAAGGATCTGCTCTAAAGGAATGACACAATAAATACCTACAGAGTTTGACTAACTGATGTTGAATACACTCTTTTCCAGAAGACATTAAAAAAGACACTGAAATGTAGCATAACCATTAAAGAGCATAGCTGGCAAAGCACAAGAACCAACTATGCAAAAACACTTGTATACCTCTAATGTCGGTAAAAGCAAGCCTCAAATTCTTGTTACAAAACAGGGAAAAACAAACTGCAGGGGAAAGACTAACGATAAAGTTCTGTACAGTACACCTGACAACTTTAAACTAAGCAGGGACGAAGGAAATTAAATTATTTATCCAATTACTTCCTAAGGAGACAGAGGCATACTATTTTGTTTGTCAGTCATGCTTCAAAAGAAGAATGCAAAAACCATTAACTGCTAAAAAGATGGACATGATCACACTATGCTGATTGGCCTGGATGGTCTGAGAGGCACAGAAAGGCTGTAGATACTTGAGCTAAATGAGAATACCCAAGTTTGTTAACAGCAAGGACAAGCATCTTCTTCCAGACCTCAGAAAAAAAGCATGCAGAATCCTGTGATTTTTGTATGCCTTTAAGAGCATGGCAACTGCTGACAGAATAACAGCATTTGCTGCTCTTTTCAGAATTTAGGAGTCAAATCCAGCTCATTTCCCCCCCCCCCCCAAAAAAAACATTACACTATGCCTTTGACAAAGTCTATCAAGATTATTCCAGCACTACAAACTCAGCACAGTAAGTTCACAAGCGATATCCTACCCAAATTCTACTTGGATATTTGAGATATTCAGTGGATGATTGAATAATTATTACTCAAACATATCCTTCAGCATATCAAAGCAACTGTGTCCATTTCTGCCAAATCAATGGATGCACGCATTAAAAATTTATTTAAGTGCAGATACATATAAGCTGAAAACTTGGGTCCAAGAGCAATGACAGGGAGATAGCCTGTGCACACTATATAGTTTCAATGGAGATTTGGAGAAGAATGGCATTTTGAATGTAAACCTACTGTTTTACAGCAGACAACACTATTTCTTCTTGAGGAAATCATGCTGTTTAACAGTTCATTTAACTAAAAAGAAAATTACATTCATCTTTGTGTTACTCTTTTAACTGATATAAAGTAAATCTAGAATGCTGTAATACAAGAAAGTCCACACCATAAGATGATAAAATACCACAATTAGGAATACAATACCCATTATTATGTGACCATTTGGTGATGTTAACTATCTTTAAAAAGCTCACAGACTAGCACCTTCCAAATCACCTTTCAGATGTTAGTTAGTACTAACAGCTGAAATCTCTAATCTTGGCACATTGATTAGAAATGCTTTGTTTTCCTTTCTAGCATCACTAAAACCACCCCAGTGCTAGACCAAGGGTATAGTACATATCTTGGGCAAATCACAATGAGAACAAAAACACAGACCCTCAGATCCTAAAACACCTACCAGGGTAAGCTTTTTCTTCTCTGGCAACTTCTGCCAGGAAACCCTGCAGGAGTTCCACCCTAAATTTTGCACAAAAGTCCTTTTATTCTCCCTCTTCCACAGAGAGAGGATTTCCTGGCCCAGACTAAGCAATAGCACTGGCTTTCTCTTAAGCAACAGCGATTAGCCATTCTGAACAAACCAATGAAAATGAATTCTTCACATCATCTACATGAAAATACAACACTTCTCTGAGACCTTATCATGCCCTGTATTGCTGACTTAAGAGTTTTAGTTAAAAATAAAAAATATCAGCCACCTCAACAGCTTTGCCAATATGAACAGTTTTGCTGTCAAACAAGATCCACTTCAAATTAAGAGGAACAACATGAATATAGTCTATAGGGAACTGAAAGGGTCTGAGGAACAGTTTCTAAGTATTTGGAACCAGTATCCTAAGTTACAATTTGGACAAGGATTTGATACTGTTTCATCATTATTGATATTAAACTGTCCTTGTCCTGGACATACAATGAAATCTGTAAACATAAGAAATGCAGCTGGATAATCCACACCAAAGAGGGTGTAGCCTTGCTTGAAGCAACAAGAAGGCTCCAGTGAAGAGAAAGCTGTGCTGAGAGAGCTCGACAGGGAACCCAGTTTCCAGCAAGACATTTTGTTGCTCTACAGAGGCTGACTACAGCCCATGGACTGCCAGTTAGAGAACTCTGCTGTGTGCTTTTCAATTCTGCACCATGTAAGCATTTTTAATGCCCAATTATTATTTTAAGACAAGTTACCTTATCAGTGCAATATTGCAGCAAGGAATGAATTTGATTCCTGCTTTGAAAACTGTGCAAATTTGCAATTCCAGGAGGTATTCTTTGATGACATACAAGACATATTAAAATACTTTACATTGCAGTATTTTCCAACAGTTCTACTAATAAACTGTCTTTGTCATGCTCTGAGCAACAGTGTGGACTAGATGACCTCAAATGTCTCCTCTAACATATTCTGATTCTCTAATTTAAAGAAAACACAAAAGGCATTAACAATCTAATTAAAACAATGTGTAGGTTCAGAAAGAAAGTATATCCAAATACAACGATCAAGCAAAATTAAACCACACACTCTACTTCATTTCTTGCTCTCTTGACAAGGCGTATTTTACAAATATTTTTTAGATACTGGAAGAAGTGGATAAACATTGCTTAAAAAACTTAAGATGTGTTTGAACATGTTTGAATCCCCTCTTATTTCCTTCTAGGAAGATTTGGTAAAATCCGGCTTCAGCCTCCAACAAAAATCTATTTATTTATTTATTATGAAGTAGAAGAAGATCCTGCAGATAGTCACAGAAAGCTGTTTTTAAATGCATTGCTTCAACCAATCATCTTGTGGCATGTCTATGTTCTCTTAGCTAGGAAAAACAGCACTGCAATCTGAGAGCCCAGATGAAGATGTTCTTTGTGTGCCCTCTCCTCTCCAAAAGCAATGAGCACCAAAGGCAGATCACAGTCCATTTTGTCCTCCCTGAAAAACCCATCAGAGAGAAGCAAGACTGCCAAAAATGCACACACAGGTTTAGAGGTGAGGAACCCATGGGCCCCAGAATGAGAAATGAAGTGTATTGGCTATGGAAGGCCATGGCCCAGGAACAGGAAGGAAAAGCAGTGACCTCTCTCTCATGTTGTGAAATACAGTCCAATGAGGAAGTAACATCAAATCAGCTGGATATCACCAAGGGGCAGAAGCAAACAGAGGGTGTGCAAGCCCTATCAGCACCCACCTCTCCTAGCCCTGCTCTGTGTTTGACAAAAGGTTTTGTTGTGTTTTGACACATGGTGATACTGTGATACTGGTGTCTCCATCATGACAGATTCAACTGATACTGCCCATGAGGATTTGGAAAAGCTGAACTACAAATAATTTGGTAAAAGAACTTAATACATGGGTACATTTTTCTACAGTTAATATATATTACATTTTAACTAAACAAATTCTGTTATTTCAGTGCTGTCTCAAAGCCAAGATCATGCATACCAGTGAAACAAACAATGACCACTACCAAAACTCACAAAAATTACTCATTCATTTCCCCATTCTATGCTATCAGGAAGTGAATTGCTCCTTACCTGCTAAAAGAATGGCTGAAAAAGCCAATACCTTGGCTGCACTTTGAAAATAATTTTCTTTTAGTTAGTTTCATTTTCAGCTTGGCAAGTGGGGAGATTCATTTTGGTCATGGATGTTATTTAAACATTAGGGGGAGAGCCAGCCACATCATAAATCACAGAATCATTAAGGTTGGAAGAGACCTCTAAGATCACCAAGTCCAATCATACCTATCACTACTATTCCATTAAACCATGTCCTTAAGTAGAGTATCTAAATGTTAAACACCTCCAGGGATGGTGACTCCACTACCTCCCTGGGCAGCCTATTCCAAGACTTAACAACCCTTTCAGTAAAGAAATTTCTCCTTATATCTAATATAAACCTCCCCTGCTGCAACTTGAAATACCACTGAAGTCACTAGTCACGATATGGTTAATGTTTTTTGCAAGTGGTATACTTTTGAAACAGTTTTATCACTTAAAAACTAAGATTTTTTAATAAGCTACACAAACTTATCTTTCATTACCTCCAAGACAACAGAGAAAAAACACCTCAGCAAAACCAGTAAATGCAGTTACCAGTTTAAATGCAATATTTATATAGTGATTTACATGATCTTTCCAATCTAAGAATCTACTTTTTTTTTTCCACAAAGAAGAGAGTAGAGTAGGGTTTTCCAGCTGTGTTGTGTGTGGCTAATAAACACTGTAAACCCGGCAGAGCTATGAAATATTGGCAGCAGGGCTGCTCTAACACAGAGACTGCTGCAGAAGCCAGCTCCCTCACTGAGGAAGGAAGCAAACTCAACAATAATTCACTCTAGGACCCAATCCATGCACAACCCAGCCCCAAAAAAGAACTCCATTTGCAAATGGCATCTCCAACCTAGGCAAGACCTCTTTTTCTCTTCCAAGACATGTTGTCTGATTTTGAGGACTGTTACAGTAAAAGACGTCAGCCTCCTCTGCATTGGGGAATATACCAAATGCCAAAAGATTGACATTTTCTTCCTGTAAGCAAAGCATTTCTACCAACATAAAGAGAATCAAAAGTACAGAAAAAAGGTGCAAAGAAATACTGATCAGGATCACCTAGTCTCACTATAAGATCATAGGAACACGCCCTGCTGCCCTCAGGGAAAAAAAAGAGATCCAATTCCATTAATGACCTGGAACGTAATAGGGAAAGATGACACCAGAGAGAGACCAGCAACAAAAACTTCAGTTGCTCAAGCCCATCGCTTCTCCTCATCTTCCCTCCCTCACTCCAACAAGTAAAATCAAGAAGATACCCATGACATTCAGTACCAGTCCACACAGAAATCTGACACCTAAAAGCAACCCAGAAACTCCAGCACATCCCAAGACAGTAAGGGAAGTTTGTCTTTTTTCCTGTTCTCTGGAGACATCTCACTCCTGTCCATGTCTTTTAACTCCATTACTGCCTGATTCTGTTTTTCACTTAAGATTATCACTTCATCTAGAAAGAGGGGAAAAAAAAGTCTGGAAACCCACGGATTTTTGTCTAAGTCGTGAAAATAAGAGCTAGCTTTGTTTTTTTTTGTTAATAGATACAGTTGAAATAATTACTTAAAGCTCTCAACTTGCCTACAATATATTTTTTTTACAAATAAATGAGGGATTCAACAAAAGTTTTGTGGGCACAATAGCTTAGCAAAACAGCTTTCATGTTAGTTACTTTCATTATTTACCAAACAAGCTTCCCTTTTTAGCAGTATCACTTAACACGGGCTACCTAGATTTCCATGTCTAGCTCACTTAGCGTAGCACAAATATGACACACTTCTAAATTACATTAGTATATAGATCTGCACAAAAGATTTCACATTTCCCTAAGCTATCCTTTATGAAAGGCTTTTTGGCCTCAGCAATAGCCTTTCAATTAACGCCTTTATTGCCTTATAATTAAGTCACAAAATTCAGATCAAAAATTATTCCTCAACAAAACTGTCAGCCTCAAATCATTAGCACATACACCTTTGTTACTTTGTTAGTTTTAAATTTGTTTACTAACTCATACCCATTTTACACATATTTATTCACTTTGGACTTATAACAAGATCATGGTTGTAACATTAATTTGGAAGCATGTAACAACAAATATGCAAATACTTCTTTTCCCCCTCCTAGTCACATGGCTTTTGTTACCAAAAAGAGAAGAAACTAAAGCATTTCTGATTGCTGGTCTCTACTAGACTTTTTAAACACCTCTCTAACAATCCCAAGTACCTGAATGAAAGCTTATACACAGATTTGTATGAATATTTCTTTTAAGAGAAGTTAAATTACCTTATCTGGAACATGAACCAGGTCCTAATGAAGAAGCCTTCACACCACTGACAGCTTCAGGAAAGAGTCAAGACTGACTTTTCAGAAGTATTAAACACAAGTCGCAGCATGAAATACAGTTTGAGTTCTGTCATCACACAGACCCTATCCACATTAAAAAAGTCAGCTAGCTAATTAAGCACAAGGACAAGCCATTACATGCAAACATTGAGGAAGCACTATCTGCAAACAGGTCCTAGAGCACACTGTCTGCTTATGAATAGCTGCCATTCTTCAAAGGTAAAGAAGCACTGTACCTCAAAAGCAGTTTTTCCTCTTCTATATAAAACATTCTACATCTGGCACCTACCACAAGTGAAAACACTATCAAGCTTGCCTTTTTGTTTCATCTGCTGACTACAATTTGGTTAACATCCTTTAGAAATACTCAGGGTGGACCTTTTGAACACTTAAATAATTAGATATTTGCCAGCAGAGCTGAACAACTTCCACAGATAACCTTCTGTCAGCATAGCTAGATCTACACAAGGATATTAAAAAATAACAAGATAATCAGAGTTTCACACTGCAGTTAGGTTTGGTACTACTATCTTTGGTGTATTTGTAACGAAGACCTTGTCCAATGTAACACAACACATACTTGTTTAAAGTACCATTAAAAATGTTCTATCATCATGACTGGAAATGCCATACACTAAACTGGGTCAGAAAGAAAGTTATTATCCACTATCAAGGAATATCACTAAGAATACCTAAATCTGTTATCAAAGAATTATCTAGCAAAATCTGTTTAAAATAAACTCAAAATAGGCCCAGACTGGGAGGGGGGGGGAAAAACAAACAACAACAAAGGAGGATTAGAAGAAATCATTCATCATGAATAGGGCAATCAATCAGCAAAGGGTGGCAAGCCAAGCACTTTCCAAACAGGAAGTAGCAAATCTCCCTTTCTAGTAGAAAGGGAGGGGCATTTGCTATTATATAAATAAAATAGGAAACAGTTTCATTATAAACTGCACAGCTGACACCACCCATGCATGGGATATCAGAAAGTAATAGCAATAAAGCCTTATTAACCAAATAAAACCTAGGTAATGTTTATCCTCATCTTATATCATCTTAAGGTAGACCTGCAAGGAGCAGGTTTTATCTGCCCCAGCAAACATCTCACATTTCAATCTGCTCACTGTCCATCTCATTCTTGGTTCTCAGAACCATAGTGTAGCAAAGAAGAAATCTTGCTAAGCCTTCAGCAATTTTGCACTCTAAGCTCCAGAAGATACTTGAAGATCATCTCAGCTGCATGGAAGGACTGAACTCCATAGATTCTACTCTCCTTATTCATTACTCCTTTCCAAAATGCCTGCTGGTGTACTTCCAGAAAAGTTTGATCAATAAAAGTATCAACATTATTTAAAGGTACTTACCAGACAGGCCTGGCAACTAACACCCAAACAAATTGGTCAGTCTAAAAGTATGTGACTATTATTCTAAAAATAAATGAGATAGCTGCTGCTACTCAGGTATACTTCCCAATAAAGCACATAGGAAAACTGGCTGCTAATCAAAGACAAGGCTGTTGGCAGAGTGGTCTGGACTTGCTAGAAAAGGCAGCATAGTTCAGGTGCCCTTTAACCACACAGAGAGAGCTAATTATGTGACAGAGTAGGTGTGGCAGTACAATGATTATGAGTCATCCACTTAACCATATGCTTTATCAATACACCTCATAATATTAGCCTTATTAACAAGTGACAGCATGAAACAGTGGTGCACTAATGGGAGAGCAGTCCAAATCTTCGAGCTATTTTTTCTTTTATGGACTTAATACTTCAGCAATGCCTGTGCATTTTGAAATCCAAAATGTACACCTAAGAAGTTACGTGGTTACCAGCATTTTAACACTTCACACAAGTAAGCTGACTGCAGATGCTTTTGGAATCCCCAAAATACTTTACAGGTTCTAGATTATTTCTTGCTTGATCAGGCAAATTGCTGTATGACCAGGTTTCCAATAACACTATCATCAATCCTACTGTAAAAGATGCAGTGACTGTTTAGATTAGCTCTATGCAAAATAAGTGTCACGAGGATCCTATAATGCCTCAAATATTTCTGTCTGAAATCCGAAACTAAGAATGTTTTTCCCGAGCTTCCAGACTTGCAAACCCAGCTAGGGATTCAAGACAGAGTTGAACTTGTGCTCTCACACCAGAAATCAGCTCTCCACAAGCTCAGCTATAACCAAAGGGACAACTCATCCGCTTAATTGATTTTGGATGGTTTATGGGAACTCTGATTTTGTACTTGCCAGCCATCTCCACCAATAATTGCCTTTTTTTTTTTTCACTCCTTCCTCTGCCACAACGTCAGCACAAGATTTTGTACAGCTGAAGAATAAACAGTTTGGGGAAAGCTATCAAATTGAAAAATAAGGCAAGGCAAAAAAATAACCCTTAATTTCTCAGCTGTGTCAGTTCCCTGATGCAGTTCATTCTACTAGTATTCCTGCCAAAAACAGTGTCAGAAATGAGCAGTCAAGCTGCCCCACTGCACGCAGGGTCACAATCTAATTCAATTACAAAACAATTTAAATTTGTTACAAGCATGGAGGACTTCAACCTGATCAAGCAAATGATAGAACTTAAGAGGAATTTGAAGATCAAACTAACTACTTAGCAATAAAACGAGTGGACTAGAAACACAAGCTTTTAAAGAGTTTATAAACTTGTGTTTTACATGGAACTAACAAGCCACAAGGCCACCTGTGCTTGCATACCTCTTCAAGCAGAAATTCATACATGAAGCTTACAAAGAAACACTTTTTTCATTGAGACTTTCAGCTTTTCTCTGAAGAAGGGAAAAGCTGAAAGCAAGAACTGAGAAGTTTCCACTTCTGCCTGCCTATACACTAATCTGAAATGGTTGTATCACAGCAGAAAATGTGCTTTGTAACAGGTCAGTTTATTCATTTATTGGTCCAACTCCAGTCACTCTGTGACATCACACCACTTTTTCTAAATCTAAATGAAAATATAATACTATAGTTTAGATTATTATCCCAAACTCCAGGCACCTTAATAATGTGCTAAAAGCAATTCAATTTACAAACTGCATTAAGATTACTTTATCAGGATCTTTGCCAGCTTTAGCTAGCCACTATTATTTAAGAAATACATCTTCAACTCTTCAAAAAGATCGATATTCTTCCCCAGCACGATCAACCTGAGCCCATCTCAATGAGGAGAGCAAATGCCATCATCTCAAAGCTGTCCCTTAATGAATAATGAGAGAGACACAAATCAAGCAGCTTTTAATGCCATACTACTAAAACAACGGTCAGAGAGTTGATAGCCAGTCCTAGATCACTTCAAACTTAATTGATTGCTGCCAATACCACAGCTCCATTAAAGAGAAAAAGAGGTAATACATACATATCCCAAAGCAGCAGTGCCACCGACTCCAACTGAGATGGCTCCAAAGCCAGCAAAACCTTCTGCAACACATGTTACCTCAGAATTGCTTTAAAATGCAGTTACAGCATGATAGCCAGCTTCTCTCAAGCCTCTCCTCTGCAACCTCAATTATGCATTTCTTCTCTGATTGCTTCAGCCCTTGGACAGCCTATACACATGTAGCACAAGTGGTGTAAGTGAAGAGATTCACAAGCTCCAAGAAATTACTAAATTGAGCAAATTACTTTTTGGCAGAGGACCTCATAGCAAGCTTAATGATCAGTCTCCCTCTCTGGGATTCCTGCTTATCCTCAGGCATGCTCTTCTTTCTTCCTTACCTGACCCAGGCTCTCCCCAGGTTATAATTCTTTACTTGCACTTTACTTGCTATAACAATCTAAAACCAATAGAAGGAAGGACAGAGATGACTTCCAGCCAAATTCTAGTCAGCTCAAATCATGTGAGGAGGTCTCAATCTTCTAGTCAAAGATTTTAAAAACTGATTTTGCTGATTCAATTGCTAAGAAAAACCAATAAACTGAAGACACCAGAGGGCACTAAGACTTCTAATAGCAAATGCGCTCCTTGAAGTGGGAAGCCTGATAATTACATCCACATCATCATGTATATTTTATCTGGATTGAACTTCAGCCAGCTTGTTCTAATCCATGTTCAAATCTCAACTACATGCTAATGAGGCACTGAGCTACATTAACTGTTGTGGTCACACTTGCAATATACGAGGGAGACTTACAGTCTCCCCAGACAAACCAGAGAAAATAGGGCTGGCACACGCTTCTCTCAGTTCACTTTCAATCTGAAGCTTACACTGCATATGAAATGTATTTGGATGTAGACATATAAATGAAATCCTGAAATAGGCATGGAAAATAGGTCACAAATCTGGTACCTCAAAGAAACAGAATAAATAACTATTCTTATGAGTCTGCATCAAGATGAATCCTACCACAGGCGACTGCAAGCAATAGCTGCCTCCAAGTGAAAAAAGGGGAAGGCTTCCATTTAACCATCTAGCGGCAACAGATGCAGTGCTCTCTCACTCTTGGCATCAAATCAACTGCCATGTTACATTCTTGATCTTTAACAAAGGAGATTGCTCTTCACCACTAAGAAATAAGGAGGTTTTCAAACCACAAATACGATGCATATGAGGGGGCTGACAAGAACATTTCTTGATGTTGTGACCAAGCAGCTCTTGAGTGTCTTGGTGTCAGGCAGCAAGATGCACTGCAGCACCCCCAGACATTTTCTGTGGCAGAAAGTTTTGACTTGCTGATGCACCCTACACCGTCACAAAGAGCCAAAACACAGCCTGACTGGTGCAGCCCTACAGAAACAATGACAAAGCTTCTAGGACCTGCAAGGCACACAGCTTTTTTCACAGCATTATTGCCCTGCCGTTCTACCTAAACTGTCATTCTTGTAGTTGGGAACTGTAAGGCAACATAGGCAGGGGAAGGAAAAAGGAATCTTATCCTTATTTACAAAAAGACATACAAAAAGCATGGAGGCTGTCACTTGTTTGCATTGAAGTTACAGCCTTAGAGGAAGTTACACTGACAATAAAGCTGTGATGGCAAGGATTCCGAGAGCATTCTCAAAGCATCTCCATGGGTTCAGCAGTTCAAGGAAGAAAGACACCATTTGTGCTATCTGACAGTCTATAACCCATCTGGAAGCTTGTAGGAAGCCTGGAAAAGACCAGCTGTGAATGTACTAAAGAGTAGCACACCTCAGAACAGTGAGCCCAAGAAAGTAAACATTAACCTTTCATGCATGTCAAGAACATCATTATTTTAAAATAGTGTTGACCCCCTGGATTTTGCAGTATTTTATTTTCCTATATGATAGGATTCAGCAAATGGGTCAGTTTTTCTAGACAAACTCTCCTATCAACTGACACACGGAGAGAAAAGTCTTCCTCAGCCAGCAAGTGGGTTCAATGACCATCATTAACACCATGTTAACTTTCAAAAGTCACTGCAAGAAGCTCCAGCACTCAGAACACACCATGCTGCTAAGTCCTCCCCTTCTGTGACTTCAGGCCACTGCCTCCTTTTTCCCCTCTACCTTCTCCTCCTGACTGCATGGAGCTGCTGCAACCCAGTGCAGCCCAGAGACTGGACTGGGCCCTCTATCTGACATCCCACCACTGCCTTGCTCCAGCTCTAATTTCAGATGTCCCCTTTCTGCTCCACAGAATACTGGGTAGTACTAGCTTGCCCATAAGAAGGATTCCAATGTCATTCTCCCTGGAGTCCTACAAGGCCTTTAATGATCTCTAAAGTAAAAAGAGTTGCAGTCACATATCTGCATGTTCTAGGGGACTAACCTTGTAGAGCATCAACTTAAAACCACCAAACTGTAACATTAAGACTCTCTTGTTTCAACAATCTTTTAAGGTGATTAATTCATAGACAAAACATGAAGCCCACAAAGCTTCTGTTAATGCAATAAATACTACACACGTGCAAATATTAAGAGATTATTTCTACTGCAGCAGTTCCAGGTACTTAAGTGTAAAGACTGTTAACAGAAATGCTTTCTCATTATTTTGAAAATGCATTTTTAGGTATCTTTTCTAACAAAAGATACTGTAAACCAACACTCAAATTAGAAATACACCATACTTTTGGTGTCTTACATTTTGACAAAATGCAATCAATTACACTACCCACTCTTAAAGGAAGTTTTCAACTCAGCTTTATTTATTGAATGAAAAGAGGAATCCAAATGACTCAGCTCTAAGCAAATAGAAGGGAAAAGATTAACCCCTAATCTCAGTTAAAAAAAATAGGGGAAGAAGCTGTTCAAGATGGAGGTGTGTCCTTAACAATCCAAATCTTTTCATATTCAAAGATGTGTCAAGCAGAACATTAGTACACTAAGACTTCACCGGCTTTCTGAAGTCTTAAACACATTTATTACAAACAGCCACTTTTAAAATCAAAGTTTACACAAGTAACTAATGTTAAAGAGCTAGCTCTGTATCTTCATTCTTGTTCACTGGTGCTGAGCAGCATGAAGATCAATAAAATAGCTAAGCATTCAGATTTTCAAACTACATAGTCACCAGCAAGAGACAAATGTGGAAGGGAAAAGATCTCCAAAAATTCTGCACAAGGGCAAGCTCCAGAGGAAAAGAAACCAGACAGCAAACAGGATAATCTCATGAAAAGTTCTTTGTTTTTTTTCCTCTCCATTAGACTCAGGAATCAAACATTTATTTTCAAAACCCAGCAAAATAGACTGCAAGGTATATTTCACAAGGGGGTGAACAGACTCCAAGTGACTGCCATACATTTTCCATACCTATTGTAAGTCATCACTCGTCTCCCATCTCAGTGATGTCACACTAGCATTTCAGTGCAGAATACATCTCCAGCCCTATTGGGAGGACTATTTAATTTGAGACTGGCTGGAGTGCTTCTTTACACACGCTCCAAACTCTAAACACGGGTGTCACCAGAGGGCACTCTTTCAATTCAAGTGACCTAGCTTTAACAAACTTCCGAGCAAGGTTGCAGACAACCCACATGCAGGGATGTGCAGAGGCCGCACAAAACAGTAAGAGTTTAGCTTCTGCAACAGATTTCTCTTAAAATGAAGAAAAAGACTCACAAGCAACAAAACTACCAAACATAAATGTAATTATTTATCCCAGAAACATGAAATATTTTTTAGGGCACCTAGAGGAAGTGCTAGTAAAGAATAGCAAGAACAAGCAATTATCAGCTTCTGTACTGTGTTAACACTGTGGCACTTGGCAGTACCAATTCAATCAATTAGTTTTGGCATCTCCTGTGGATCACACTGATTTGCAGAAACAGGGCCCAAGCCAGTACAGATCATCATGTAGACGTGCCTATGGAAGTCCTCTGGCTATATTATCATAGGCACTAAATCTTGCAGTTACACATTAAAAAAAAAAGGCATCTGTACTGTCAAGAGAAAACTCTGGGAGACTTTTTCCTGTTCCTTGCTGTTCTGTATTTCATGTCATTTTAAGTGGGCCAAAATTAAAACTATTTGCGCAAATGTAATACAAAAGTATCAGCAGTATCAGTAGTTTTCAACCTTGGGTCCACGTATTATTCCTCATGGCCTGCTAAGATCTAATAAAGATTATAAAAAAACCCACTGGTGAGCTGAAGTTTATTAAAGGAGAATGTACACAACCACTAAAAAAACCACAACAGGTCAATATAGCAAAAAAGGTCACAAACCATTGTTCAATGAGAATAGAAAGTTAAGCCCATTTTGCTTAGAAACAAAACACCACCCTGATACTACTAAAATCAAGTCAGCTGCAGAGGCAGGCAGTGATACAGAGAAAAAAAACACAAAGAAAGTAAATAATCATTGTGAATCCTATGACATCTTCCAGTCATGAGAGAAACTCAAAAATCCTTGGCCTACAAAATATTTTGATTGTCTGCTTATCCCATTTGAAGAGAAACAGCCTCAATCTCTCCCAGCTATCTGTGATAACAAAGCCCCTTAGTTTAGCATAGGAAGAGAAGGTGTGGGAGGCAGCTCTAAGACCTATGCAAAGGCACCTTCTGTCAGGATAAGGTCTCTATAATAGATAAATACAGCCACAGAATTTCACCAGGCCAGTAACTACTTACAGGGACAACTTACTTCACACTATTACCAATCATCACTCATCTTCGTTAAAAATGTATCTACATAACTGTTTTTCCAGCATGTGCTGCCAGTATAAGAAAGAAGCTAAACACTCCTGATGTCAAACAAACAGCAGCTATTTGTCTACCCTCTAAAGCAGATCCGTGTCTGCTGCATGGCACGGCACTCGTGGTGCTGTGAACTAAATCTGGTCGATACACTGAGCACCTCTCCAGCCCCTACCTGGGGTCGTGCTGCCCTACACCTCATGTCCCGGTGCCTCAGCCCCCGGGGAGCGCTGTCTGGATAGCGGTATCTCAGCGCCACAGCCGCCGCGCCACCCTCTCCACCACAGCCTCCCTCAGGGCCACAGTCTGGTGACCCACACGGCTCTGCCCATCCACATCCACACACACCACCCCCAAGCGAATGCCCCCCCCGCCCGGGCTGTGGCTTCTCCCTCAGGGCCTATCAGAACAGCAAAGAGCGAGCAGCTTTCCCCCATCCAGGACACAACCTGCTCTCCGGCCCCTCACGCAGGTAGCGGGGGAGGGAATTAAATGACTGGAGGCGCGCTCCAGGCTGGCTCCACAGCCACGCATCCCTCCATCTTGTCCGGGGGCTCTGGGCAGCACCGTCGCCCTCCACACACAGACCCCGCACACACTGACAGGGGCAGATAACGCTGTCGAAAGGCCGGCCCAGTCTGCGAGGGTCTTACGCCCCGCTCCCCGCAGCGCCCGTGTGATGTATGGTGGGCGACAGGTGGGCAGCTCCGTGAGGAGCCTACCCGCGGCGGGGTGATGACTGGGGGCCGGGGACCCTCCCCGGATCTGGGAGGGGACCGCGCGCCTCCAATCCCCGGCCGGCAGCCCTTCAGGGCCCGGCGTGCGAGCCAGGGGTTAAGCCTCCTTTCCCTCCTCCTCCGAGAAGCCGGACAATAAGCCCCGCCGCGGCTCTCCGCGAAGGCGGGTGAACACGGCTCCCTCCTCCTCCTTCCTTCCCACGACAGCCCGGCTCACCTGCGAGAGAGAGGGGGGGAATGGATGAGCGGGGGCGGGCGAGGACGGGGAAGCCGCTCCGGCTGCTAGAGAAGGCTGCGATCGCTCACCGCCTCCGGGCCTCGCCGGTACAGGGAAACGGGCCGCGGCGCCACACACACACACACTCACTCACTCTCACACACACACAGACAGACACACTCACACACATACACACACGCGGGAGAGGAGGGGTAGGGGGGTGGGTGGGCGCCCGCCGGCACCCGCGCATGCGCACCGAGCACGTACACACATTACCCCCCCTCCAGCCCGTCCCGTCCCGCCTACCTCCCGTGTGGCAGAGCGCCAGTGCTGGGCACCGACTGCGCGGGCATCGACTGCGCAGGCACCGAGAGCGCGCCTCCCCCAGTCACCTCACTGCACCTCTGCCTAGCGGCCAGCCGGCTTGCTTCAGCAAGATGGGGGCGAGGGGAGTCGCGCGCGCGAGAGGCAGCCTCGCTCTGAGGAGCCTTTCCCGCCTCCCCTCAGGGGACAGCGCTGCCCCCTCACGGCGCTTCTCGCCTCACCAACTTCCCTACCACCTTCCTCCTACCGGCGGCTTTCCCAAGCGCTTGGGCCTGTGAAAAACGAGGGGGGTGAGGTGATCGGAGGCACGGAAAGACGGAGAAGCTCTTCGGGAGGTGCCGCGCCCCTTCTTAGAAAAGATAGCTGGGGCATGGAAAGGAACTGGCTGACAAAAAAGACACACTCGTTGAGGAAGAGAGCAGTGCAAGGACTTTCTAGTTAGCTTACGGGAGGAAAGCAAGGCCTTCAAGGTGTTTGCATCATTTCAGGAGTGAAAGCGCGCAGAAAACCTCCAGATTTTGCAGGAATTGCCATAAAGTCAAAAGAGTTGGCAGTGCTGCTGTCACGGGAACAGGACCTGGCATCAGCCACATTCCCATTTACACTCCCTGCCAGGTAGGCTCCAACGCAACTGAGTTATCACAGTAACTAATGGCTAGCGTTTACACATATTGAGAATGCTTTGCAAGCAGTACCTTATCTCACTAATTTGTGAATGGACTTGTTTTCATCCCCTCATGGAAGTAAGATAGTTAATACTTCCTTCACACCCTTGGGAGATGTGGTCTGTAATATGTTCATACACTGTATAATGCATTGCTGCCATCCCAATATATAGCCTCCTGCTATGCATAGTGCCTGATTCTTAATAGAGTTGCAGACTGGTGAGAATATAGGTACCAGGACCCTGAGCATATTTGAGAGGCTCAGATGAAATGAGTAGAGCAGGTTGGAAAAATGGTACTAGCCTTTAAAACTGTAACAGGGAAATAAGGCAGAAAGGATTTGAGAAAATGTAGGCACAAGTTTGGCAGTAAAGCAGAAAGGCATTACCTTTAGGTACAGTGCCATTTTCCCAATTTAATAAACTTTGTGCCTAGAAAGAGAACATTGTTTCTTTCTGTGTTGTTGTTTTTACCACAGTAATCTGGCATACTGTCAAACTTTCTGAACCAGGATAAATGAAAGGAATACAGAGTGCGAAATGCCATCCTTTTGCAAGGATTTCAACAGGTGAGTTGGAGAATGGAAAGACTTTCATCATATTAGGAACCACAACAACTTTTAACGTAGAAATATGAAAATATTATGGGAAGAAGAAAAAATAATAGACAGCTCAGAAGGGGGAAGCAAACAAAATTTTTGTAAGCTATTCTTCACTAAAGCTGGAGACAAACTATCTCCTAAAACAAGCTTCTTAGCATTAGTTAAATGGTGGATGTATGGTGGGTTAAATGAAAAATTTTGAAAGACATTTCATAGTTCTCTCATTAAATGCTTGCAGAAAAACTACACAGCGGTTTGTGAGGAAGATGCAGTGTCATGGACCAAAAACAGGACAATGCAGACTCATTCATAATCATGGTCAAAAGCCAAAAGAGAAAGGTATTTTTAAGGTTTTGTTGGTAAATACCCTTAAAAAAATCTACAGAAAGAAACAACATTTACAGAGAACACAGAATTATGTACAATTGTGGGGCAGATTGTAAAGACACTCAGAGACTGTGTAAGAAGACAATGCAGTGATATTCAATATTGATAAATAGCCATCAATACAACACAATACATACTGGAGGAAAGATATCTGGTTATACATTTGAGAGGGGTCTAAACCAAAGGTAGTTGTTTAAGAAATACACAGGCATCCTAGGCAGTAGTTCAGAAGAAATCTTTCCTCAGTATATCAACATAGTCATGCATGGAACATGTCAAGATATGACATGGAGAAAACCAGAAAATGTTGGCTGTCTTACCATTATTTCACATTAAAAGGAGTTGTAAAGAATGAGTAGGAAGGACAATGTATGTTAGACTGTGGAACTGAAATGCCCAGTTTCACTGAAGTGCCATGGCTTTATGCTAGAACCCCATGTTTAGTTGCTTTTTCCTTATGATTCTGAAATCTTTTCCAAGATACAACCTTCCAGTATTCAGTTGCCCTACACATAGCTGATGTTCCTTATAATTTTACTGGTACAGATTGTCCACATTACACTAAACATTCCATTTAAAATTTATTAATAGTTGAATATTGCAGCTGTGCTGTTACATATTCAAATTGCAGGAAGCATCAAAAAGAGGAAATGGCTAGATGAAAATATGTGGCAAAATATTTGGTTATAATGAAGAAAGCTGCTGTCAAAAGTAACAGGAAACCACTGTCACTTGTGACTGGCAGATCACAAGGGGATTGGTACAGAGGGCCAAACCTGCAGAAACATGGTTTCATGGCTGAAAATCTTACAGCCTACAGGATGTCACACTTGCCATCATCACTTTGACCTGAGAAAGCAAGTTTAGACATGGTATTTGCCTAGCTATCCTGCAGGTAAGTATTCACAGGATCCCAGAATCCCAGCATGATGGAGTTTGGAAGAGACCTTTGGAGTCCATCTAGTCCAACCCCCATGCTAAAAGCAGGGTCACCCAGAGAAGGTTGCCCAGGATCACATCTAGGAGGGTTTGGAATCTCTCCAGAGAAGGAGGCTCCACAACCTCTCTAGGCAGCCTGGTCTATTGCTCTATTAACCCTCACAGGAAAAAAGTTTTTCCTCATGTTCACATGGAACCTCCTGGGTTCACCTTTGTGTCTGCTGCACCTTGTCCTGTCACTGGGCACCACTGAAAAGAGTCTGGCCCTATCCTCTTGCCTCCCACCCTTTCAATATTGATAAGCATTGAGAAGATCCTCTCCATCTGCTCCTCTCCAAGCTAAATAGCTCCAGGCTAAATAGCCCCAGGGCTCTCAGCCTTTTCTCCTCAGAGAGGTACTCCAGTCCCTCAGCATCTTTGTAGCCTCTGCTGGACTCTCTCCAGTAGTTCCTTGTCTCTCTTGTACTGGGAAGCCCGGAATTGGACACAATACTCCAGATGTGGCCTCACTAGGCTGAGTAGAGTAGGAGGAGAAAGTTCCTTGACCTGCTAGTCGATAATAATAGTTCTGCACAATTATTTATTATGGATCTCAGAAGTTATTTTTCATACATACGTATCCCAAATTCTATTAGCAACAATTGTTTGTATAATGCACTGCTCAGTAAAAAAGCTATACTTCCTTGCAGGAGTGTTACTAGCATTACTGCACACAGAAACACCTTAAACTGTATGAAATATAACATTTCCTTTTGAAAGCAACAGCTTGTATCTTCAACATTGTCTACCAAGAGGATGATAATTTATCTGTATATTTCTGATTTCACAGATCAAACCAATTTTTCCATTAGGCAACACAAAACACGTGTGCTTCCATGCACAAACAGCAGGGTATTTGCAGGAGCAGCTGTAGGGAAATGTTGGGAGTGCAAGCCAAAGCACTTGCTGTCGTAATATCCAATGCTATAAAACTGCCAGCAGATACAGTCACTGTTTATTATACTTTCATTAACAGAAGACAACATAAGCATTTCAGGTTTAAAAATTTATAATACAAGTTACTTTAATGCAATCAGCTTTACTCGTATAGATTACAATACAAATTGTTCTAAAACATTAAAGGAAAAAAATGAGAAATAGATGACTGAACATGTCATGCTGCATACGAAGTTCTGGCATTAAAACTATACATTAATATGAAATCAAATTAATTTTGTTGCCTTTTAGCCAAGCTTCCTGAGTACTGCAGAAAAGATACTTCTTAATCTTGTTTTGGTAACTGATGATTTGAAAGAGTATAGCTTTTTGGCACCTGGTTAGCACTTCATTAATTACTAATTACTTGGCACTAAGTAAGGGTTCTTCTAACATTGCCTGAATCTAGAAACAGTTATTATCACAAAAAGTCATTAGTTCAAATCAGTTTGATAGGAGATGCCCCAACTGGATAACTGCTAAAGCATATAGTTCCTTAGGGAATGAGAATATAGTAGAAAATATTTTATTTACATAACCTGTAAGTGCTGTTTTCTGTTTTTACTCTTTGACTATGTTATTCATGAGTCTAGCTGCACTTCATTTACACAGTACACCAGGGTGCGAGATGCTAAAGAAATGTAAAATATTGCTAAATTTATTTGTCAGTTTATGAGAATAAAAACATAGACTTTTTTGTTGAACCTGTTTAATCATATCTCAAGACTGCACCACAGTGTTGAAGCACAGTTCTGGTACCTGTCACCTTGATTTTTTTATTTCTTGATTTTGGAGTGCTTACCTATACAGGTACAATGCTTACCTGTACATTTATAAATGGAGTGCTTTATATTGTGCAATTAATATCCAGGTTCTAGCAGGATAAGTAATCTGTGACATTTACAACACCTCCATATTCCTACTTCTCTGATCTTTGATTCTCTGTGGTGTCCTTGCCTTTGTTACAGATAAAACAGGAGTCAGAACCAGATACATAAAATGTTGTATTAACTGTCACCGTTGTACTTGTTCATTTTGGAGGATGCTTATGCTTAATACATAACATACGCATATTATCTTCTACCCTTTAATAATAAGGATGAGCTTCCTGCTTCAATCATAACAAAAGGGAATTTCCATTTGGTTCAGTTAAACTTGAAACTAAGCATAAAAAAATACTCTAATGGATAAAAATGTCCATACCAGAGAAATCTGGTCCCAATAGACACCATACATGATTAGAGTTCACCGTTAGAGGAAGAGAACATTACCAAGAATGCTGTACTGAAGAGTGGATGTATGCTTCACAGCTGCTCTGAATTCAGTATGTTCAGATAATGTGCTAATTACTTGCTCCTAAAGGTGCTGGGATTAATGCTACAACACCTCCTTACATATACACAGCTACTTCTTCCCCAGTTCCAGCAGAAATGAAGGGATGAGTTGGAATTATAACAGCATAATTGCAGTCTGAACTAGTTCTAAGTTTTCTGTAATGTTTTTAATACTTTTTAAAGAGTAGTATCTAAGTAGCAGTTTCTAAATTCACCCAAACTTGTGTATGTGTATATATATATATATATAAAAATAAAGTATGTATATACATACACATACACACACTTTAAGGGGACTTTCCTCTTTACATCTGCAAACCATTGTTTTCCCAAGGTCAGCAAAGGTTCTTCCCATGTCTCAGCAGCATGGAAGCTGCATACAGATAACATGCTATTCCCTCACTGTCTCTCACCCAACCCACAGATTTCTCCACAGGAAGAGAATCCTGTTCTTTACTGTGCTGCCTTCCTACGCGCCAGATGTACGCAAGTCAGAAACGTGCTGTATCTTAGAGCTCCAAGAGGAGCTATTTGTGGCAGGCGCAGTGCTGATAGCACCGGGGAGGGGGCTAGAGGCAAAGACCAGGTTGGCAGCACAGAGGCTGAAAACAGATGTCCTCCTTCTTTTCCTGCTTTCCTCATACCCCTGTGCATCACAGGAGACAGTACGTCATTAGAATCATTAGTCCTTGTAAACTGCTTAATAGAAAACAAACACTGTTTTGTGTTGTTTAAATATCTAGCTACACCTTTTCTATAAAGAATGGAGACACTGGGATGCCTAGAGAATTTATGACAAATATCACAAATATGATGATTTACAACAGGTTTTAATGACCATCTGATGGGGAAAGATCCCAAATATGGAAAACAGCAACTGTTAATCGAAACTAGTAATATTTCATCTATGTAAACAAAGTAATGATCACGTCTGCCACAAGACTTCAAGAGATTTATCTTCCAGGCTCCCTAATATGGTTACATCTGTCCCTTGCTTAAATCCTATGTTCTTGCCATCTGCTCCAACACAACCTCAAGCAGTGATTAAACAGCTATTTGGAGAAGAAAAAAAAAGTATTTCTCAATTTTTGAGCAAAATGTTTAACAACTAGGAAAAAGTTAAAAACCCAGAACCACACACCCCTTGGCTCTCCACTGTCTCTGCAATAGCAATTGTTAGCAGTGAGATGCCCAACTTCAGTTTCCAGCAATCTTTACATTTGACCATACAACAGGGAACACTGCACCTACAGATCCAATGTAGTTTTGTTATAGAGTGTAGTAAATTGGGAACAGATTAAGTGAATACCATTCAGTTAATCAGTTAAATTGTTATTAAGAGGTAACGTTATATGGACAAATCAGGAAGCATGCTGCTTTAAAAAGAAAGAAGCTTCCTGGAATTCTTTAGTTGCTCTGTGGGAAGGAAGTCTAGCCAGTTAAACTCCTTTGAGATGTGCTGTAGATGTAGCTCTCCATGTCCAGACTTGGAGAACAGAGAAGGACAGAGCCATAGCTCACTCCCTTTTCTGTACAAGAACCAAACAAGAGCAATTTCACAGGTCCTCTGCTCCTGCCTTCTGGGCAAGACTACAGATTGGCTGATCCTCATGTGGGTTGTGTCAATTAGGGAGGCACTTTACTCTGCATCCATTATCCACTGTAGTCACACAATGGTCAGCCACCATCCATCTTAGTGCTTATTGGGAGCCTTGAAAACCTTGAGAAGTATTAAGAGATATACTGAGCATCTTGTTATTTGTTACAGAAGAGGTACAACACAATGATAACACTGTTTCTTCCTCCTATGTAGAGGAAATTATGAGTTTCACCTCATGATTCCCCTGAGCATCAAAAGGAGTAACTGGATTTGGTACCTATGATTTTCAGTCTTTGCCCTCTTGCCTGGTTTACTCTATTTCTGCTATCCCCTGCAATTAGAATTGCTACTGCTTGCAAAGATAGGAGAACAGGTTTTTTGCACTGCTTGTAAAACACTGTGAAGTATTTATAATGCAGAACAAAGCAAACCTACATTGTCTTTTATTATCCACAGCTAATAATCCTTGTCTGAAAAAATCTAAGAGTATAATGCCTACTAGTATCAATAGGTGCAGCTCCATTGAAGGCCTTGCCAGCCATTACTGAAGAGCTTTGCTGTGAAGGATGTGGATAATCAGACAGTTCAGTTTTAGAGTTAATAAATAGAATTGCTTAAATTACTAAAATAAGACTTTGTTTTATAGTCAGTATTTTCAGACTCATTTATATAAATGTCTTGGGAATACTCCTGGGATAAGCACAGCAACAACCCATCACCTATTGTAGTATATCTATCTTGCTCTGTAAGCCTTCTCTGCTGGCAATCTCTTTGGTATTGTACTACTGTGTGGAAAGTGGTTTGTTGGAAGTTAAGAGTTAGATGGAATAAGTACTCTGGTATTATGCTCTGTACCTACTTAAATGAAAATTGGGAAGCCAAGTTATAATATAGTTTTAGTTATTCATTTTCAAGTGAACAAAAAAGATAGAGATACTGCCTCAGGTATTTGTTGTTTTCCAGGTACAGCATTTTTTCCTGTGTATCTCAAACACTGTCAGGATGATCAAGTTCAGGACATCTAGCAAATGCTTACTATTAGAACATAGCAAACCCTATCCAAGATCATTTACATGAAAAGAAAAAGATAACAACATTTAGGAAAACATTTACATAAGGTTTAAGTATTCTCTACTCCAACTGAGAAACCCATGTGTGAAATTAAAGGAGGTTTCTAAACCCAAATTCTCTCTTAAGCTGTGGAACAGTTTTTATACCAATATGAATATTATGGGGAACATAGAGACTTCAAAATTTCATTTTAAACAGAAAAGATAATCATGATGTTTTCACAGCCTTGTAATATTCATGCTGAAAAATCACTTTAGCTTTCATCAGAGTAGCTTCTGTTAAATGAAAAAAAGAAAACCCCCAACAAATATGTTTTTAAAGTAAATAAGAAGTCAGTCTGTGTGGAGGCAAGACCTGTTACTTGAGCAAAATCATCTGACATGAAGCACTTGGACTGGAAGGGGTAGTGGTTATAAATGTGTCTCAGCTGGGGATGGCTGCTGAACTTTTTGAAGAGACTTTTCCTGTATACTCTGGAAAGGCTTCAAAGTACCCTTAGAAATTGAATTCCAAACATACAATGGGTGTATTTTAGCCAGTGTTCACCTAAACTTTTACTGCAGTCTGATTGATTCTGTGGCCAGAAGTGACACTGATAAGCTGTTTTCCTTTGCACATCATCCTTTCCCACTGATATGCTTGGGAAGTGGTCATTTAAAGATTGAAATCTGAGTCTTACAAATCTAAACCAGATGCATGCTAAATATGCAAGAGGGTGAAATCTCTGTTTCCAGAGTTTTCTTTTCAGAAGAGGAGATATGTGTTGTGAGGACTAGGAACCCAATTCATGATACTGTTATATAAAGAGAACTTCTGACTGTTAGGATCAAGTTTGTGGTTAATAATTTCTATAAATATGTAGTGATAAATTCTAAAAAGTTCAAAACATCAAAAGGAAACATTCAACACTGCTAAAATCTAAAAGCTTGTCTCTTTGAAGTGTCCTCTCCACTACTGCCATATACCATATAATATCAGAGAAAACACATACCCAAAACTCAGAGTAGTATTACACCTTGAAAAATTATACATTCACTAGAAATTACCCTTTGAGAGTTGCAGGAGAAAATACAGAATCACAGAATGTTAGGGGTTGGAAGGGACCTAGAAAGATCATCTAGTGCAACCCCCCTGCCAGAGCAGGAGCACCTAGATGAGGCCACACAGCAATGTGTCCAGGCAGCTCTGGAATGTCTCCAGACAAGGAGACTCCACAGCCCAAATACTTTGCCATTGATTACTCTAACATAATGCAGCATTGGAGTATTCTATTCTATACTACAGTTTATGACAATGCTTTTGCCAACACACAATCTGAGCACTTCTCAGCACATTATGAACAGCAACTAAAACTGGACAGATTTATTGTCTTGTTCTCTCCCTGGAGGACAAGTGTAAATAAACTACATTGTTTTGCTACACTTGTGTTTTATATCTATCTACAGACACTTTTAGTTTTCACTGAAGAAGTACATATTGAATTTCAGTCACAAATTAAGAGAGTTTCCCAGGGGTCTTTAATTCTTACAGGGATCCTCTCTAAGGTTTCTGTGCTAGAAACAAATAGTTCAACAAATGAAACAAATAGAAAGTTTTGTTAAGGATTAGACACATATCTGTGTTATAGCAATGTGCTGACAGGGAGAACAAGTGCAAGCATTAGTGTTGGTGATGCTTCACAGCATAAACTGATCACTAACTGGAGACATTTCTCTCCTATATTTCACACATCAGGTGCATTATGCTTTCTTCTGTAGCATTTAATATAGCTGGAGGTAGAGTTTGAGGTAGACTCAAAACTAACAGTCCTTGCTTCTATTCTTTGGGGCTTTTTAATTCAGTTATTTCTATTGTGAAAAAGTCAGACTGCACCAATTCTGTTTTGAGGCAAAGGCAACGGGCATGTGCATATGTGAAATTTATGTCACTGTGTAGTTGGAAAAAGAACATTAAGAAATAATCATAAGGAAAATGTCTTCTGCTTCTCCTTTGTATCCTCTAATCCCATTTGAGTTAACTGCTTCTAGTTTGGATTATACAGATAGCAAACATCTTTCAAGACTTTTCCATTTTAATGTCATCAATTTCTTCTGTTGGTTTCTTTCTATTAAGTAACTGGAGACAGGTATATAAACCAATTTCTGCACAATGAGCCATGAGAAAAGGCAGAAGGTTGGATGTCTGCTTCTAGGGGAGGAGGTTTGAAGTATACTGCTGAGATATTACCCAGTTCACAGCTCTTATATGTTGAAAACAGCAGAAGAGAGTGAGGGCAATTAGACTTACTAGCTTGTCTACTGACCTGTAAGTATAAAGGAAATAAAAATACCATGCAGTGTGCATGGAAACAATTGCAAAACAATAACAAGTAGGCAACACTTTCAAAACAATAACAGAATATGCATAATAAATCAAGAAACATCCTTGGGGGAAAAATAACTTTAAACTTCTGTTTCTATTAGGAAAGATATAAAGGGAGCTGAGTGGAATGGAGGAAAACACAGAGGGCCAGATCTTGACTCCTACTTCTTCACATCTTTTCTGCTCTTCAGACCCATGGAAATATGCCAGGAAAAATTAATCTGCAGAGAACCATATTATCTCTTCTGCATAGTTCCCATGTAGTGTCTCAGAAAAAGACCATGCAGCTAGGGAGCTGGCTGGAAAAGCTGCCTGCCTGGGGAAAACTGTCCTTGACTCCCACAGATCCCAGAGGATTTGCCAGATTTCAGTGGAACATCTCTTTCTTGTTGTTCTGAGATGATGTGCAGAATGCTGTCACTGAGATTTCCTTCTATAGATGAAAAGCAGGGGCTGATTTGGGTGTCAGGGCTTTTACATACTGTGGAAGTTCGGAGTAGAAAGATGAATGCTGATATAATGCCAGCTTGCTTAGAAGTACTGATGGGTCATTGATTGAATGCTAGGTCACTAGGTCTGCAGCAGCCTCAGGAATATTGTAAAAGAGGATTTTACCTTGAAAAATAAAATAGGGACTCAGACCCTCCCCTACCATTTACTCCTCCCCTACCTTTCATTTTTCCAGGCTCTTTGTAACCAGGGAAGAGGAGTAATGTCTTTAAAGGTAGCTTATCTCCCACTTTAATATATTATGATCATAAAGCTATGATCCAGCCTGATGATTTATAGAAGAAATATCAACCAACCAGCCTTCTTTTCAGTTTCCCATTAAGTAATGCACATCCATCTCCTTGTCCAGCAGAAAATCCCATGGAGTAAGAGAAAAACATTCTGGGATTTGCACTGGTAAATTACTTAAAGTGCCTCTCCAGTTAGGTCTGCAAGGCATGTGGAAAGGTCATAACCTTTGTGTCCTCAGCCCCTTGGATCCTCAGGGGAATTCTGCATCCCTGCCATTAAGTGTCACTGGAGTCCTCTCCCTTCCTCCATCATTTGCTGGTCCCTGTGCTGCCTCAAGTACTCCTACAGCAGGGCTCACTAAGAAACTGTTCTGCTGTTAGCTCCCTCCCATATGGCTGTGCACTAATCCCCCCTCCCACACACATTCATGCAAAAGGGGGAGAAACTATAGATGTGGAAGAAATGCTTCACTGAGCAGCAGTGTCTGCTATCCAGATTATGTCTGGCAATTACAAAGGTGCAAAAGAATCATGCTAAATAATATTGCTGATTTCCTTCCCACTCTTTGCAACATCTGCAGGGTTCCCAAGTATCCTGAATTTGCAAAGAAAGATTTTTTTTTTTTTAGAGGAGTCTTAGAACTGGGAGATGGCTTGCAATCACCTTTCCTCTCCACTTACAGTATCAAGGTATTTTCCACAGATCTTTTAATTATTATCTTTGCTCCCTTATTCTGTTTGGTCAAAAGGAAAAAAAAACCAACAACAACCCTAGAACTTACTTAAGAGCTAGTTAGGAGAAAAAAAATGATTGAAATTGAATGAGATCTGGGAGACTAACTTTTGGAAAAAGGTCTGTTCTGGTCTATTTACATTGAAGCTTTTTTTTTTTCATCCTAAGAAAGCACATCAAGAAACATACCATTCGTCAGGTGCTTGCAATAGCAGGCTGTCAGCTCACTGCCTAGCAACTCACTCACACTGCATAGGGATATCCTGGCATTGCATACACTGTCACATCTCATTGCCTAATACTTGCTTTGATGCCACCTCACTTGCTAACAGTGTGTTACATCAGGTTCCTCACTTGGGAAATACCAAGCTGCCCTTTTGTGTCATCTGGCCCAGGAAAGATCACTGAGTGACACCAATAGGAAAAGCAATCTAATTGTTTATCTGGGGAGCAGATTTAGTATACTAGAGAATCCACAATGTATTCACACAGAATTTTATGTTAAGTAGAATCTCAGCATCCCTGTAGCATAAACATCAGGCCTCTTGAAATGTCAATAGGCATTTAAAAACTTATTTCTCAAAACCAGGTAGTGATTCCCTATGAAAGAAAGCTGAAGTCTCTAAACCAGGAAAAAACCCAAGCATATAAATAAACCCTTTTGCTTTACTCACACAAACAGCAGTTTGGTGGTGTGATCTGGTGATTAAAGGAGGTAACATGTAGACTCAGGAGCACCTAGGTAGGAAATCTGATGTTCCAGCCTCATCACTGGGAGCAAGTCACATAGGGCATTTGGGCCTCAAATGACTGTCAGACACTATTGACTGTCATCTTGCAGGGCATGGCTTCCCTCTCGAGGGCATTCAGCTCTCCAGAATCTCTGTTGTAACACAGTAGAATAGGAGGAACAAAACTGAGGATCAGAATCCTGTATTATTAAAAACCTTTAAGAACATGCAAGAAGAAAACCTCAACTTGAACTCAAGAAATAACAGCCAGATCTCAGAGGTCATGAGAATGCTGATTCTGCAGGTGAAGGTCTTTGAAAAGTCCACTGTGATGTTTTCAACATAGCTATGTTAAGGGCCTTTTATTTCCAGAATACAAGCATCTCCCTGAGATTTCTAACTGTGGCAAACAGCTAATACTTTTTTACTGAGGTCAAGAGTTGTGAACTACACACTTTTATATAATACTGAAGAGATTACTTCACTAAGTGAACTATAGGTCTTCTCTCAACTCTCACCAAGCACAAAAATCGGGACATATACTCTAAGCTTGTGGATTTTATGTATGTGTACAACTTGGAAATGTCTCAGTGGATGTACATTTTTAATTGACTACACATTTCTGTACAGCTCCATGGGACACAGGCAAAAACCACAGAACCATACCTAGGGGTAGTACTGCATACAAAAAGTGGAAAACAAAACCTCCTGTTAAATGAGTTTGATGGAAAAAAGCATCACAGAGTTAAAAGTAATAAATGTTTACAGAGGTAAAGTAGTCCTGACACATAGGAGGTGAGTCCCTTCAGAGCCAAAGAGCCCAGAAGTTCCTGAAGCTTCTCTGCTGTTCACATCAGTCACAAGCACAGTGATTTTGCTGTTATGGCACAAGTGGCTCTGCACACATACTAGACAAAAGAGACAAACTGCCAAGTTCTGTACAGGACCCTCAATGGTGATCTGTAACTTTTCATCAACCAAAAAATTAAAGCTTCTCCCAAAGAACACATGAAATCATTCTCAGTGATTTTTCTGCAGTTTATGCATCTGGAACAATATGAGGAGTGACCAGGACATGAAGTATCTCTGACCAAGAGACAAATCTTACACATCAGAACAGAAGACTGTCTAAAATAAGTTTATCCATTTTAGCTAACATCCTGTATACTGCAACAGGACATGAAAAGTTAGGTAGTTTTTTTACAAAGCCTAAAGGTGTAGAATCTTATTTAGAAGGAATCTTCTTCCCTGTTATTTCTTTTGGAAGTAACAATTTAAAAAAAATACTAAGAGGACCCCTGTGGGTATAACTCTGGAATACCCCTAATTCTGTTAGAAAATGTACATAAATACCTTCTGATCAAAAAAATAAAGCCAGATAATATATGGATTTTCACTTTTAAACAAGGAAGAAACTTGTTATGATGCTGGTTTTATCAGCATGACCTTTCATTTGCCTCAGGAAGTTTCCGCTAAGAACCAAAACAGTATTGGAAGTACATACCTTACAGCATTTGATGTACTTGACTCATTAGCAGCTCTGCAAACTTCTGCATCATTTTCCTGAAGCCTGCTTATCCCAGAGTATGTTAAAAGCATTTGAAGGAATGCAGGAAATGAATACAATCAGTGTGATTCTTAGATCTAACTACATACTATATGTAGTAGTGCATGTTTTATACTCTTTGGACTCTTTGAAATGTGCTGCATTTAATAGTTAGTTACGGGGTTTTTACGACAATAATTCTAGAGAGAAACTCATGTTAGTCACTGCATCTTTCCCTCACAGAAACTCGTGTTAGTCACTGCATCTTTCCCTCACAGAAACTCATGTTAGTCTTTGCCTCTTTCCCTCAGTATGTTGTAAATACGTCCATATAGATGGCAGTTTTAAGGTAATGTACTGTGACACTTCTGGAATACATGTGTGGACGTACATATCACCATTTGCAGTTCACTCTGTAAGCCATCACCAACATTCTGTTTTATCAGCTTTTTTTTCAACTAAGGATTCAGTAATACAGCTAAGGGAGGCAGACATCCTTTAAACACTCAAATAAAGGCTGACATTTCATCTATGAAAATGTGTAACGCTTGCCAGGAAATAAATGCAGACAGTACTTGGACTCCAAATAACAAAAGTGTCTCACAGATCATTGTGCTGACCCATTTTCCAGTTCCATAGAAGTTGATAGTTTTTCAGCTTGTTAGTTAAAGAGGCCATCAGAGTTGGTAGGTCTCAAATGTGACCCAGCAACTGCTTTTCAGTGGGCAGCCCATCACACTGTCTCTTCAGTCTCCCCCTCCTCTCCTCTCTGAGGAGCAGGCTGGCCACTGAGGAAGAATTTTCCGCCTCAGAACCCTTTGGCATCGCAGTGCCTCGCTGCTGAGCAAAATCAGAGCACAGCAAAGTCCAGTGGTAGCTCAGAGTGCTTGTCTAGACACTCCAGGCTCATCACTGAGACCCTGCCACGCTGACCAGTTTATCCCCCCAGAGAACAGATAGGCCTCTTGGTGATTACTTGATTTCTTGTGTCCCAGACAACAGATGGGACCCAAGGAGCAAATTAAAATTGTTTTAGCTACAGTGGTCCCAGAGGATCTGCAGAATGCAGCAGTGCTCAAGCCATGCCCTTTTCAGTGCCTGCCTTTTCCTGTGTCGGAGGAGAAATGAGGGTAATTCCCAGCTGTCAACACAGCTCTACCCTTTTCCAGGGCTCTCCTGACACCTGGGAAACCCTTCCACAGCCAAACAGCTTTAGAACTGCTTGGCTTTGTCTTGTAGTACTGGAAGGTCTCAGGGCAGGACTACTCCTGCTGAGCTCCACTTCCCACACGTCAGCTGGCCCCAGTACTGAAGCCTGGGGAACACCACTCATGACCTGTCAGCAGTTGGATCTAACTCTGTTCACCACTAAGATGTGCTGATGCCCAAGGAACAAACTGGATTTTTGACTCACAAGGAAGAGTATTTGTTTGGCTAATTCTGTATTTACCACGCACTCTAATCTGGGCCTGTTGCTTACAGGAAATAAAAATAATTTCAGATAAAAGTTGCAAAACTCAAAGCCTGTGTTTGTATAGAGTAACTATTATCTCACTAATATGATGTGGAATTAACAATTTGCCTTCATTATTTGCTGGATTCTTTTTTTTTTTACATTTCAAACCACGTGAACAGAGTGTGGATTTTTTTATCCAACCTCAGGTAACACCAGCAGTCACCTCCCCAACAGAAGAGGTCTCAGCTGCTGGCTGCACACCCATTATGTGACAGAGAGAAGTCTGACACCAGAAAAATATCACAGGAGACATGAAGGAGGAATGTGATGAGTTATCTAGAAGTGATGAGACTTTAAAGATGAATAATCCCTTATTCCGATTTTTTCATTTATAGAGGTTATTGGGCAATTTTAAAACGGATACATTTATGTTCCTTTGGCATTCACATCTTACATCTACTCACTTTTTCACCTTTCTTAATGAAAAGGATCCAGGTTGCCAGGGATGTTTAAAGCTCCACGTGCAATGCCACATTTCTTCTTGGACTCAGATCCTGCCACATACGGACATAGCAACTGCAAGCTGGACATGGCTAAGGACAGAACACATGGGGTGGCTGCAGCAACCAAAGGAGGTCTACTGAACTGCAAGAGAAGGCCTTCAAGAATAGTAGTAGAAGTCAAATAAATTAAGACATAACCTGGACTGAAGAAGTCACAGAGCAACATACTGGAGGGAATAACCCTGCTAAAAAGCCTCAAACAGACATTGCAGAAGACTTCACACTGATTCCATACAGAAGAATTCAACAAGAACTGAGAGAACTACCATGTTTCTGGTTAAAACCATTTCCCAGGATAGGAAAGCAGAATGTAAGGGTAGCTGAATAGAGGGGAAAAGTTTGATTTGCAACGGAAGTTAAAAAAGAAGTCATAACACATGGAAAAGGATCAGCACAAGGGGTTCCACGTCAGGCCTGCTAAAAGCAAGCAATTTGCAGTACTGCATTGCACTCACTACAGATTGGAAAGAAATTTAAGACCAAAATAAATGCACAGACATACAGTCATAAAATGCTCTAGTTATAGTAGATAGTATTTTCTTCCTTGGTTATCCTAAAATATTTACAAAGGAGAAGAATAAAAAAAACCAACAAGCTGTATAACCATGTAGAGAAACGAACAGGAATGAACTGAAATACAGCTATTGTAATGGAGTGTGCAGTAATTATATCAAGGCTATAAAAATATTGCGGGGGGGGGGCTACTTTAAAACAAAAGAAGCCTTAATACTCTTTCAAATGTGGGCATGTGGCAAGCCGTGCTCCTAAGAGCAGATGTACCTCCATGGGATTTGTAACAGCAGAACAAAAAGTCCCATCTGTGCGTGGGTTAAAAAGCACTCCCCAGATCACAATGATCAAATTGGTATACAAACCTGCCTGCAGAAGAGGATGCACAAGATAATCCTAAGGAACTTGATTAAGTGCTTAAGAGCCTATAATGCATTCAGGAAGTAATACACTACATCATTACAGGTACCAGTGTTATTTATGGATTATGTAAACCCTGTTGGCACTGAGAGTTAACCTAAAGAGTGAGGATGACCAAAGGCTACAATGAGACTTTACTGAGACAATACCTTTATTGACTAGATGAATTAACTGTTTGTCTCCTGTAATAAAACATGTAAAAACTGTTCATAGTTGCACTACAATACACTACAATTGTAGTGCAACAATACACTAAAATTGTAGTTGCACTACAGTACTCACTACAGCGAGTGTTCTTTCATGGGGCTAGTTGAGAACCTGCTATTTCTAGCTAAAGAGTCATTCTGGTACATCTTGCTGGACAAAGCAGCTATAAAAGTTGCACTCACAAGTCACTCTCTAGAAACTTAAGAAAAAAATGTATCTTTGAATCATAAATGACATATCATAGTACTGAAATAATGGTGTGATTTAAAAAAAATAAGAACAATCACAAGATCCTCCTCTCATCAATGTAAACACACAAGTGTTGGGAATCATCCAGCAGGATTCCTGCCCACCAGCATCTATGTAAAGCTGAGGTTCCTATCATGTAGAATAACACTTTCAACTGTTCAGATGAACTGAGGCTGTAAAAGTACTAGCAACTGTGAAACACAGGAGCTTCTAATGGCTTAGATGTCCCCATAGTGAAATCCAAAAGCTGCAGGAAAAGGTGGGTTTTTTTAGAAATATGACTCAATACTATTATGTCTTTCTGGAACATAAAGCAATATGATAAACTCAAATATGAAATACAAAATGACTCAAGCTTATCACAGCCTGAGGGAGTAACTCCTGACGCAGGTATGGATTGCATTGTTTTAGGTGATGAGGTAGAAGGAAAAATTCTCCATGATGTGCTCATCTATCCCTGGAAAAAAGTCCCCTCCCTTCTAAAGGAAAGATGATAGGAGTTAGCCTACCTCCTCAGTCTGTCTCCACACTCCATTTGCATTTCAGATCTCTAATTACAGGCATTGTGCTATCCTCTTTTCATTTAAAGCATAAAAACTTACTACACTGGTACCGGTCCCAACACCAGCCTTTGTTTGGCTAAATATTCACTTAAATAGGTACAAACTTCACATTGCTGGGATACTTTGGGATTAAAAAAAACAGTCACTCATCATCAGTATCTAATGTCCATAAAAACTATTCCATCTGATCAGAAGATCCTGCAAGTGCTCCCAACTACTTTTCCAGAGATGGACATGTTGCTCTTGTCACAGAGATGAATGCAGAGTGAGGAAGGCAAGAGGCTTCTGTTTTAGTAATAAGTGGTTTGGTAATATGGGGTTTGATGGCTCATTTCCAGACCACAACAGCCCTACTGGCCACAAAGCTCCAAAGAAACAATTGCAAGGGTCCTCAAGCTATCCAGGAAAAAAAATATCACCTAATGCAGAATAATTAATTGGTTGCTGCATACATATTGTACTACTATATATTGAAAAGTAACTGAGCAGTTCAAGAACAAAGGTGTTCAATTTGAAAAGCAGTCTTGCCATATAGAGTCATAATGACATTTTTACACATAGAAGTTTAGCTTCTTTATCATTATTACTGCTGAGAGATGCCAAACACAAACATTCTATGTCACAACTCTTCTTTCCAGCTTGGCTTCAAGTTTTAAATAGTTTCCTCAAATATAAACAATAATAATGCTCCACTGAAAGCCTTTTTAAAGACCCATGATCCACACTGTCAGCCCAAAGGGAGATAGGGGAATTAAAAACTGAAAGAGAGAAATATTCCAGTAATAAAAGCTACAGCAGAACAGACAGCACAGGGTGCAACACTCCAATGCTTTTCAGAGCTGGATCTGTCCCAGCCTATTCATCAGCACAAACTTTCTGTTGCACTAACATACCCTTGTTATCTCTCAGAGCATGAGTATGTTGAGTGGAAGTCTCACACATTTTCTTTATCTACAGTGCTGAAAGCACAAAAAAACAAATTTTGAGCGGTAATGTTTTAGGATGCCAGCTCCAGGAAATAACTGTCAGAAACAGAACAAATCCATGCCAGAACACAGCCCTGTGGAATGACAATACCTCTCAGCCAAAAGGAGAAAATGAAGATGACCCCTCAAGTCACCACAGATATATTGCCAGCACAGGTACTCACCGATCCACTGACGCTCCTGCAGAGTGTTTGTGGAAAGTATCAGTGATCCATTCATCAGGCCTAAAGCAATCAAGTGTAATAAAGCTCATCTGCTATGGGTACCTACTTGTGTGGTACCCACACAATTCTATGCCTATTGCTAGGCAAAGAAAGCATTTTCTTCTTGCTAAAAATACCTCCTTCCCTTCTCTAAAATGATAGAAGCATAACTTTTCCTGACCTATTTTTCGTCCTTATTCATTCTGTGGAAATCTTGTAAAATTGACACCTAATTTCCAGGTGCTGTTGCTTAGCTTCCTAAATTATTAATGCATGTAATAATAATCCCTTTTCATCATCACATGGGACAGGGAATAGATGTAAAGATCATAACCACATCACTACCTTCATATCCAACCATGTCTATGGTTTCAAAAGATCCCTCTACCAGTTTCAAGCAGTAGCCTGCATTACACCTGCATTTTATGTCAAAGTCCAACGATTTATTATGCTGATCTACTCCAATTATATCAGCAAAGTAGAGCACAAAATGTACAGGGGAAATCTAGACTAAAATCAAGGATGTCTAACTTGTTTACTGTATTCAAGAGTGGTGCCAGGTGGAGCCAGAAGCCTTCAGTGGTTGGGGTGCACTGTGTGTGTTGGTTCTGACATAGGTTTACAAAGAAGGGAAGAAATGAGAGAGGCAGAGAGGAGGTGAGACTGGTAAAGGGAGGTGTCAGCCAACTACTGAATAACAGAAAAAGTTCAGACATCTTAAAAGTGTTCAGAATGACTTCAAAAGCAAAAGCAAGGGATATTATTTCTATGCCACAGTATCTTCATAGCTGTACATGAAGCAGCAGTGCTGTGTCAGCAGCGCTTCCTCTTAGCACCGTGGCCAACCTGAAGAGTTTTTCTGCCAAATTAGCTATCCTCTCTCTCGTAGCCAGTGACCCCTCTCATCTAGTTCTTCCACCTGAACATGTTCTGCTTCATGGTTGTCCATCAGCACCTGCCAGTTGGGAGTTACAATAAAATGCAGCTAGGCCCACAAATGAGGATGAGTTAGTACAAACTAACCACTTCAATCAGCACTTTGAACCACTCCATGGACCTTATCTGTAGTGGGCTAGGGTAGCACTTTTCCCTGCATATAAAGGGGATGCAGCCTCCAGAAAAGCAGTAACAAGCCACAAGAGAACAATGAAGTCTTAGACGGTCACAGCTGTTTGCAATGTCTTTTCATGTCCTGAACAACATAAATCCATGTGAGAAAAGCAATGGTCAATGGTGGTAGATCTACATCTACAACTTCTGGCATAGCTGTATCAGCAGACCTTCAAAGTGCTAGAGCTTGAAGCCACGGCCGCTGCTGAATTCAGATGAGGATGTTTTTGCTCTCACAACTATGAGGCATGGAGACCTTCAGCCATCACAGCTAAATCCAACAGGGATTGTTAAATGGAGCTCCTGACCACCAGGATTCACATCTCAGGAAGCTAAGCTTGCTAGCATTATAAGCTGCTAGTTAAGGTGGTGATCTGTGGTATGCACAGAGCAGAGGCATAGCTCACCGTGCTGTCTTTGCTGTGCATTGTCCACCCTCCAGGAGAGGACAATAAGGACAAGTGGGGGCAGAAAGCTCTTAAATTGTCATCACTCAAATGGCCAGACTTGAAGAGACTGAGCTCTGGTCCAAGGCAGCTGTGGGAAGACAGGGCAGTTAGCAAAACACTGAGAGGAGAAATCAGAATGAGATAAGAGGAGTCTGGTTGCAGGTGGAAAACAGGGAACTGGAGCCTAACTAAGAGGGATGGGACAAAGAAGAAGTAGTGAGCACCAAGTGATCTGGATAACTGCTTGTGCCCTCCTGCTGCCCTGCCCATCTGCTTGGAATTTCCTTTCAAAACAAGTCCTGTTTTCCTTGTGTCTGTCCTGATCCAAGCTCTCATCTTGTCCTTTATGGATCCAGTGCTGTCACTCAAAATCATTTAGAGCAGAAAAGCCGAACTGAGAAACAAAGAAAACTTACTGTTTAACAAACACATCCTTTGCCCTGGTAAGTTTCTTTCAGCTGTATTTCCCCTTCACTTATTCAGGTCAGAGCCTTCTGGCTGGTTTATTACAGGCATTTAAAGAGAACAATGATTTTTATATGACTGACTGACTGCGTTACAAATTCATCACAAGTCCTGGCTGTGTCTGACATTTAGGTCCAAACAAATGCATACTGCTGGAGAATCCCCATCCCCCAAGAAATACATTCACTGACCTCCCCTCCCAGAAGAATGAGGTCAGCAGTATAATGAGCTCTCCAAATCGATCTGTAAACAGCCCGATTCACAATTTCGACGGAAGAGAAGTTAGGAAAGGAGCAGTTTGCATCAAAAGGGCTTCAGCTCCACCCTGTGGCAAGGAGAAGACTTCCAAACCTTTCTTCTGCCTGTGCTCTGGGTACCTGGTACCATTGCAGGTACGCAACACTCTTTTGTTAAGCTGAAGCACTAGAGAGCTCTGCTTGAACACTGCTGTCTTACAGCTTGAGCTGTTACAGGTCTGAACAGTGCTGTTTCCTCAGCAGCCTGTGTCTTCAAAAGCTGGGGATTAATTGTTTCTCTGAGAACATCCTCCTTTGGTATTTGCACATTTTGAACATTTCTCTTCACTAACCATCTTTCAAAAACCAGCTGGCTGGGCACAGCACCTTGACCTCTTCTCTCTTTGCACTAAGAAGTCTGAAAACCTTCCCTTCTCTAACTCCTCTGCCTGCCTTTTTAACTAGTTCTTTAAGTCCTCTGATGAGGCACCATTTTCTGACATAACTTTTGAAACTGCTGTTAGAATTGGGGCTGCTTTTAAGAAACTAACTACTATTAGAATTGGGAGTGTTTTACCTGCCCAAGTCTTCAAGAACAGAATGGCTCTCTAAATGAACTTTAAGTTTGAATGACAGGCATCCTGAGAAATTCAAAGCCACCTCCAGCTCTGTTGGCTGGCCAATAATTAAATAGTTCACATCTGACTTAACTAATCCTCAAATACACATCAGCAGCATTCAGGCTCTAAGGCATAAATTCATAACAAGTGAGGGTCAGGCAGATACTGTCAACTCATCCACCCCCCAAAACCCCTCAGTATCACCATCAGCTAGATGCATTCTGCTTTTTGGGTGGCACTCAAACTCCACTTCCTGACTCTCTGGGGAACAGGGTCTGGATGAGATGGACTCAAGTCCTGTGTACAACTGTAAAATATTAGAAACCTTTATTCTATTCTATTTCTCATCACTGGTCCTGTCCTTCCTACCTGCCTCAGGTCCTCTTTCTTAACTATTTGGAAGGTGTGTCTCATTTTGATCTCTGTATTACCCCCATGTCAGTATCATGATTGTGGTTACATTTACGTTTCAAAGTATTGAGCCTGGTAGCAACTGTCCATGAGTTTTGAGACTGTCATTTGATGCAGTGGCTCACTTTCAGCTATAGTCCAAACCAGGCAAAGTCTGAAGTATGTTTTAAACCAATTCATGCTGCATGTAAGTAAAATTGAGGGTTTTTTTTCCTGTCTGAAGAGCTTCCAAACCTACTCACTTCAAGCATTCTCTTGTGCACTTTCTCACCTACATGGAAGCCCATATTTATTTTCATTTTAATAAAAAAAACAACAACCAGACAGCTTTTCTTCTCCCACGCAAAGTCTAGCTTGCAGAACAAGTATTTCACAACATTTTAGAGCAGCCATTTAATTTTTCAGCTCATCAGAGACAAAACCAGATAAAGCTAGTTTTATATGTAACAATTTGTTACAATGCATTGAGTAAAGCACTGTTATGGTTTTACTTACAGGAGAAAGGGAAGTAACCAATTCTGGCAGGCTCAAGCACACATGTATTAATGTCAGTCTGTGAAGTGGCAGGAAGGTGAGGAAAAAGTGAGTTGTGCAGGCCAGATGAAAAGAGGCTTCCTAAGGCTAAAAGAGAAGGTTGTGCTCTGCCTGCAGCCATGCCCTCCCATCCTCATGTTGCTTCTGCTACCAGGAACACCACAGGGAAGAGGCAGAGCTGCCTCGATTTCAATTCAGCAGGCATTTTATCATCAAAACTCATAACCTGACCCCTTGCTAGCACAAATCTGTAATGCCAAGGGAGTTTGGGAATCCTGCACTTTGAAATAACACTTGATTGTCAAAATATATCTCTTTTCTTTGCCCAAGCAGCTTGGCTTCAGCAGCTCTTACCCTCACACTGAGGCCCTGCTATGTGACACCATGGTGTCAATAGTGCCTTCTGCACTCAGACTCTCTATCTAGCACATTGCTAGACAAGCTTCTTTCATTTCTAACAGCTACATTCACATGTGCAATGGCACGTGAATGTAGCTGTTAGCTTAGGTGTACCAGTGACATGTGAATGTAGCTGTTAGCTTAGGTTTACCTTTCCTAGGAACTCAGCATGTCTTCTTTGAACCTCCACCCCAACTGAAGCCAAAAACCAGCTGCATGGGTGTAACTCCCAACACTTCACCAAACAGGGTGAGCTGGGCAAGCAGCTACTAGAATATTGCTTGCAGGCATCAAACGTTTGCCTTCTCACTGATCTCTCCCTTCTTCTGCATTATTTAGAGAGGCAGCATCCCTAACTCTAATCTTTCTCTGCAGATACAATCAGTTGCCCATCAGTTTGAGGATAAAGAAAAAACAAGATCACTTTCTGCATGCTAATGTGATACCTCAAGTGTACCATAAGCAAAGACAGCAGCAGCTCCAATGAAATGTAACACTGTTCTCCCTCAATCTCCCTAACTTTTGAGTAGTGCTATTGGTGGTTTAGAAGAATCTTGTCAATTTTAAGTGTTTTTATAATGCCGTAATTTTATTTTTATGGAGGTTCCCCCCATCACATTGTGTGAGGAAGACAAAACCTAGAAGAGAGAGGGTAGGCAAATTTCTAAGAAAAGAGTTTCTCATTACAGCCAGAACAGTTATTGTTTCAATCTTCCCTTTTCTATGTCATATAGCAAAGCCAGAAGAGAAATATTTTGGAGTTTGCCCTTCTGTCTCTAGCACAAGAACCTTGTTTCTGGCCTTTAATTAAATCTTTGGCCAAATACAGCCTAATGAAAGAGCACCAAATATTCCTTGAACACTCTGGAGAATTTTCAAGGAGGAAAAGACTCACAGAGAGCCCCTCACCAGCCAAAGAAGACCAAAACCACAGTTCGTATTTCACCTAAGTTCTATCAGGTATATTAAACTTTGGATAGAAACAAGCATCAAGCTGCCAAGCAGATCACTATTAGACCACAACAAACAACGAAGGGGAAAACCCTCCAGATTTTACCAGAGTTGGCAGGAAAGCTGAGGGGCAGAAATGCTTTGATATTTTCATGAAACATTAACCTTCAAACATAATTACTGCAGGCACTGAGATTGCACCTGAAGGCTGCACTGCTGGGGAGAATTGCTGTAAAACTGGCCTGCAGGGCAAGAACGTGGCAGGTAAACCAAAGTAATGTCTGTGCAGAGATAATGGGATAGAGGTCAGTGCATAAAAAGCATAGCTTTAGGGGCTGGAAGTGCTGTTACTGACAGGAGATTGTTGCTGCTTTCCACGTACCAGCAAAGGCGATGGTGACTTGTTTGACATTGCATGAACAGTCATCTTTGAAAAGAGACACTCCTGAAGCATAATAAGCTGGATGAGGGAGCATGAAACTAATGCTGTCCCCATAATAATCTTGTTCTAATGTTGAAACCATTTTCACATCTGAAAAAAAAAATATCAATTTACTCCCAACAGTTAAAACATCCACATTCTACCTTGAGAGCTGAGACCAAAACCCCCAGATGTCTCAGTCTCTGAAAGACTTCCAGCCCTATTTTGCAGATCCATGAGTTAAGGAAGAAACAAAAGATAAGCATCCAAAAATCTTGTGTGCTTATACGGTCCCCATCTCCTGCTGTATTATCTGATATCTGCACAATACAGTGACTGATACTGTGTGCTCTTTCTTGTGAAAATGAGCTTTGGGTGGCTCTGATTTCTGGGCTACTGCATTATTCAGTGTGATGCCCTTCACAATGCTGGTATACCTTTATGTGTCTATATCTAGCCCAAAGTGATTTCTCTCTCTTCTAGTGCCTGGGGTAGAGATCTGTTTAAATTCCCTGCACTTCACTACTCAGCCTGACCTTTAAAACGTCTCTATCAGCTCAAAAGTGTGCAGAAGGTATATGCAAATATAAAAGATGTAATTGTTAAACGTTCACATTTCAGGGAATGCAAGTAAGAGAGAAGTGGAAGGGAGCCAGTTCTGTTTGGGTTGTAATTTGCAGAAGCAATTGAACTGGAAGATCTGAGTGTTGGCAGGCACAGGAGAAATGGTACAAAACAAGTTCTGAACTGCAGCAATTTCTAACATAGTTCTTCTTGGTCTTCCAACCTTTCTCTACCTTGGATAAGTTTTAAGGTGTGTGTCAGGGAATGAGGGGCCCTGGCCCATACCACTTAATAGTTCCTAAGTCTTCTTAGTGAAACATCAGAACTTACACTGCATTATCACCTCTTCCCCAGCTTCTCCCCTTATTTCAATGTTTTTAAATATGGGAAGGAAAGAAGGAGTAATTTAATCAGTGCTGATGATTCCTAATCTGCTGTAAGGAAAGATGCCTAGCCTTCCCCCTCCTAACCACCAGAAGTCCCACTGTCCCATTTGGACTTTGCTGCTCTCTGCATTGTCTTTACTGTCTCAAAGCGGAAAGACACATGGAAGGCCGTGCCATGAGGCTGCTGCACTCCATTATAGAGCAAGGAGAGGTGGGAGATACCAGAGCACCACCTCTGAAAAGAAACCTTTGGCTAGGCCACAGGGTCTGACACAGGGATTTTAGCTGGTAGTTGTGATGTCTTGAGGCTACAGCAGCAGCACTGCACAAACACAAGTGTCAGGAAATACTTGTTTGAGCAGGTCATGTTGCCTCCTTGACTCAGTTTCTGCTAACTGTTAACACAGGAGCAACGCAGCTAGGTAAAGCTTCTTCCCTGATTACCTGGCAGATACATTGCTCTGGAAACACGAAGACTATATGAGCACACAGAACTGCATGTAGTGTTTGAGAGATAACATTACAAAAGCAGGTTTCTCCAGTACTCTGCCGAAACAAACACAAAGAATTTCTGCTCACAACAGCCAAAGCTCTGTGTGTGTGTGCTGAAGGCTGCAAGGATAGTGTGGTATCACTTTGGATTTGCTTACGTCATCTCAGAAATCTGCATGCTCTGGTGACTATGATAAATTTGTGCTTTAATACCACTAATGCCTCAGTCAGAGCTGAGCTGAGGGGATTTTATAGCACTATTTTTGTCTGCCTTCATCTCTGCAGGGGACTCTTCTGACTCCAGCAACCTGTGCTTGACAAGAGAGGTACCACAGGCAAGACTAACTTGGGAAGGTGCATGGCTTACCTCATTTCTTATGTCCACAACTTGCAGCATACAATCATGAACAGAAGTTTTGCTTTGGTCTTGATCTTCTGTTTCTGGCAAACTGGGTGCCTCAGGAGGGAGCAAACATACCCAATTCCCAAGTGGATGTTATTGTGTTGTAGCTTAGCATAAAGTAAAGGTAAGCCCCACAAAGCCTCTGCTGAGAACATATTATTAAAATCCTCAGACACTAATAAACATCCTTCATTCAGGATTGGATTTATCCTCCTTGCCTAGCACACATTTTGGACTGAGCTGCAAAGGACAATCTTTGCAGGGTTCTGCCCTCTTTGAATAACACACTGAAATGTGCAGATAGATGGCATTCCCAGGGCAATTAGCACCCTCCAAAATGGTGCCTGAGGTGGCAAAAAGCTGAGTTTCCTTTTAGCCCCGTTTCCAGTGAGCAAATAAACCAGCCCATGTGGCTGCATAGTGCATTCTCCTCAGGTTTTCTGTTGATTTGCACCACATGGAAGAAATACCTGATATGGGTAACAAACTTCCATCCTTGCAAAGGAGATGCAATTTGTATAGCATTCCCATGGCTCCAGTATGGTTTGTGTGGTTGCATGCAGAACAGCCTTGCTATGCCTACTGCTTGGCTGGCTGATAGGCCAGGTGGGACTCCCGCAAGCATTTCTGCACAGCGAATCATTAACTATAACATCCAAACCCAATTATAGTATTCTTACTGCATGTGCTTTCAATAGTTGCTTTCCTTTTCCCCAAAGAAAAGAACCAAAGAACCCCTGGTTTTTTCAGCCCAGTTCATTCAGTTAATTTTACAAGATATTCTGGTCCACCCAGGTTTGAAGATAGCTCCCAAACTTGCATCCTAAGCAGGTCAAAATAAACACTGAGTAAGATCTCAGAACTGCAGTTTATGACAATTCATTACCCTCCTTTTCAGGCAGATTCTTACCTTCCAGCCTGGCAGTAGTCTGATGATGAGGGTTTTAAGCAACAGCTTTCCATGTGTTATCTGCTACTTGTCCAAAGTTCAGGTAGTTGGATCTACTGTGTATCCCTCTGGGGAAAGCCTCAATTTCCAAATAAGAGATATTACCACCCTTTGTTCACAGAAACACACAGTTCTTGACTCATAGTATCAACATCTCATCTTATTTTGTTTGTTGGGTTGAAAGTTTGTCATAGTAAAGAGCGTTCCATGGTGAAGAACCTTCAGAAATACAGTGTGCAGAGGCTACAGACACAAATATTATCACTTCTTTTACCTCTGAATTCTTGAAAACACTTCCTGAGTTCCAGAGTGATGGCTCTAAGGGCCCAGCAGATGAAGCAGGTGTTTTTCAAGGGTTTATCATTAGCCTGTTACTGTGGATCCTTCCCATTATTCTCTCTGCTGTGGAAATGTGCAATCTTGGTTTAGTCAGTCAAACCAAGAGAAGACATTGTAGGCCAAGATTTATGAGGCATTCTAGAAATGCAATGTTACTTGCAAACAGCAAACCCTCATGGCTTCTATTACAGCTGTGGGAGGGGTGGAGAGGGTCAGGCAAAGCAGTTGCTTACATCACTCTACAACAACCTGCTTCTGTGTGGAAGGCAGCAGCAACCAACTTACCAAACCTGTAGGATGACAGTGGGATCTAGGCATGCACCTTTAGAGGGCAGTACAACTTCTGCAGTGTCAGCAAAAAAAGCAGCCAGGGTAAACGTGCTGCATCCCTGGGACAAACACTGTTATGCTCATGGTCAGCTCTCCAGCCCAGCAAGCGTGCCTGGGAGGAGCTGCACCATCCAGATCATCATCTAAGCTGACACTTTCAAGTCCACTCAAAACTCCTCCCTAGTGATACGAAGCAGGGACTAAAGACTACTGCTGCTTTCCCTGCAGCAGTACCATGTTCTCTTGCACTTGAATTCTGGACTTTAGGATTAGGAAGATCTTCCACAAGCATCACTTTCCTTCATCTCCCAAAAGGAAGAAAGCCTTTCTTCCTAATGTGTCCACTTTGCACAGTTCTAGAAGATCTGGTAGTCAGTCTGTTCTCTGCACTGATGCACTGCTGGGAAGCTCTGTTTCTTTGGATCTTTTTCCCCTCAATAGTTTCATACAGGTCCTGCTCATGGTTTTTGTCCTGGTTTGGGCTGGAGCAGAATTAATTCTGCTAAGATAGTATTGTTTCTAGCCAGGGTTCCTTTAAAAGTGACTGTATTCCTCTGAAAGCTGGCAGTATGTTTTCAAAAACATTATCAGCTTCTAATAGCTTAAGCCTGAATGTTTGGCCTTCTGTGGCTCTACTGAGAAGTCAGGGGGGTGCAGGGTGAGAGCCTACACCTATAGGAAAGAAACAGGCAAGGCAGGTGACCCCAAACTGACCGAGTATTCCATCTCATACATGTCATGCTCTGTATAAATTAATTTAGGGGGCTGGTCCCTCTGTCTCTCTCTTCTTTGCCTCCCTTGCAGTCCTGCTTGGCGCCTCCAGCTTTGCTGCTTTCTCACTTCTGAGTCCAGGCCTCCAGGGCCCAGCTTCCTCCCTTTCTTCCCCACCCCAGGGAGGGGTTCGGCTGTGGTAATATAGTGACCGGGAGGGAGAAGTGGGAGGTTTGGATCCTGGTGCTGGCTCTGTATCTTTACTTGTGTATATATATATATTTGTCTGCTGCCCCTGCTTTCTACTAAAATAGTTAAAGTTACTCTGCCTTTTCCAATCCACAAGTCTTGTTATTTCATCCAAACCATAACAGTTTTCCATTTGCCCTTATTCCTAGGATATCTCCTGAAACTCAAGAGCTGTGCAGTAGAAGTCAAGTGGGAGGAGAGGGGTGGGAAAAGGAATATTGGATATCTATTGACTCCTAAACAGCCCAAGTTCAGAGTGACTAGAAAACACAGCATTACAAGGTGGTGGTTTGACAGCCCAAGAGCAATCCTTCACCACAGTTCCTACTAGATGGACTTCCTCTAGGCAAAGACCTGCTGCTGCTGTGGCTCTTCTGCTCTCTGTAAGAGCAAGGATTGAAATGTCCTTTAATTCTCAGCATGGTTTGCCCAGCTCATCCAGACCAATACGAGGAAAACCTATTATTATTGCCACGCTTGTACTTCCCATTTTAAGCTATTTATTTACATCATCAGAGCATTACTGCACAGCTAATTAGCTAATTTTTCCTAATAAATACAACTCCTGCAAGAAAAACATTTTCAGAGCAGCCTGTGGGTGGGAAGGAGAGATTTATTTAGCTAGTCAGCATCTGCTTTGTCCTTCTTTTTATGTTCCTAGTACTTCAGCAGGACATAAATTAGAGAGTACGTGGGGTTTGTCACAGTGACAGATCTTGCAGTGGTCTCAGAGAGGACAGGAGTGAGTTAGTAGGGATGGCCTAAGGCTTTCAGGAAAGATTGGTATTTTACTGACAGCAATTCAAAGCTGTTGGTTTTTGAATTGCAAATGTTATCCCTGAACCAGTTTGCTGATAATGCTTGTAGCTCTCCTAGCTTCTGCACAAGTGTATTTGCCCAAGATACTCAACATACTTGTTTTTCATGCTGATAAGGGAACAGTGGTTAAAGAAACACTTGTAGCAGTGAGTGTGTTCATGTCATGCATGCGCAGGATTCATTTATCACATTCATTCCAGACTCACTCTAGCAGAGGCCCACCCAATGGCTGAGGCCCTTGTAAGCCAAAAAATGCAATGGGAACCTGGGGAAATGAGAAAAGAATGGCCACACAGCCTGGTACCAGTGTGACATGTACTCAGTCAGCCACTTACACATGAATTGAAGAGACTAAAACCAAATTAAACACTTGCAAGTTACGTGTGAAGTCCTGACAATGTAAATGCCAATCCTCACCTGGAGGAACTACAGTTAGGTTAAAATAGTAACTCCAACACACTTGACTCACCAAATTTTCTCCCTCCAGCTTCTGGGGTGATGGAGAAAGGTCGCTAGCTTACCACAAACGGGGCTGGAGCCAGTTATAAATTAAGCAGTTTCCTCATCACTGGACTCCTCCATGTTCCTTATCAGCTGATGCAAGACCTTTGGGCTAGGCTCTTTATGATGACACATATCTCATCTTTGACCAAAGTCAACTGCAAATGTTATACTGCAAGGTATAAAAACTAATATCAATATAAATTTTCCAACTATTTAATTGCATTCTGATTTGTGTTCATGGGGTCAGCACCCAAATTACTGATTGGGACGTGTCCCGAAGACTGTGGGGCAATAAAAGCTCTTTTACCTTATGCCAAATATTGTAATGAACATATCTGGAGCAAAAGTTGCTTTTATTGTTTAGGATCAGGAAAAGGCTAGGTTAGCATTTATTTCCCTACCCTGGAAGAGCATGTACTGTTGGGGAGCATGAGCACAAGAGGCCTGTCCCAGTTAGAGAGAATACATCCCTATTAGTGTAGTCCTGCATCTGGCTAAACTGCAGGGAAAGATGTCAACACAAGAAAACTGCACAGAGTAAAATCACCAAGGAAATACCCAGTCTCTAGAACAGCAAGACTGAAGCCAGCCACAGAATCAGCTCTGAAAGACTTAAATCCATCTGAAATCAGATGCCTGAGTATTTTTGAACCAAGGACTAGCCAAGCTAGGACTACTAAGGAGACCCATCTCAGCAGCCCTATGGGCACAGTGTCATTTCTGAGCTTTTGTTTCTGAACACAGGAGTTGCTCCCTAAGGCAAACAGACATCCTTACTGTGAGGGACCTGCCTATAGCTGCTGGTGCAGGCAGCGTGAGATTCCCCAAATGATGGGGGAATACATGTTCCTGTCAGCATATTTCTATTCTGGGCAGCCACAAACTGCTCTTCCTTCTTCATCCAGCTCCTTTACTCCTCTACTCAGCACGTCTGTGGCTGACTGCAGCTTCTTGCTGTGGATGTAAGCAGCTGAAGAGCATGGCTTCTGGGACAGAGGCAGCTGACATCCACCCCACTCTGCCAAGGAAGCTAATTTCTGACCCACAGCATTGCACCCACACCTGGCCTGGGCTGAGCAGGCAGAGATCAGCAGCTGTGCTGGCTGCTGAGGCTGGGTGACATGACAAACATCTACATAAGTCTGGGATTGTCACTCACCTCCTTTTAGGAATGGCTATCCCAGCAGTTAGTGGCTAAGGAGATAATTTTAGTAGTTCTGAATGGCACTTGAACAGCCACTATCAGTACTATAACCATACACGACTCTCTTTACCTAGGATTTCTGATCTCTAAGACTACTAATGGCTGCTCTTCGTGACTTCATCTGGTGCTGATACCTTTGACACAGGCATTCCAGCTAACACTCGGCTTCTGTCCCTAAACCAGAACAGGAAATGCTTTGCTTTCAGGTGGGAGCATCAATGCCTGTGATATTATGCTAACTCTCCAGAGGACAGTCATTACAGCAAAAAACCCCCAAAAAACCAGTCTAGCCCTTCAGGAAAATTTCCTAGCAGCTGTTACACCACCAACGCCTTGGCAGAAGTCTCACAAAACCACGTCAGCCACGGTGGAACAGAGCGCATTACTGTGCTTGCAATAGTAAATCATGAAGAGGGACTGAGCAGACTGCCTCCTAGGTCTTTCCATCTTTCCCTTTCAGGCACAGGGCTTATTCCAGCACCACAGTTGTCAAGTCAGCAGTTGGGGCAGATGGACTTCCTGTTTTAAGCTCCCTCTTTTGCCAAAGCCACAATCTGGATTCTGCCCGCAGGGAATGTACTTCTTTCATGGGAAAAAAACCCCAAATCCATGACAAAAAAAATGTTACTGAGGGAGCAGCAATCTTTCTACCCTTCAGTCAACCCTAGAGGAGATGCTATATATTTTATCAGCTTTTTAACCCTACCGATTGCTGTAGCAATTCTTTTCTAAATGCACTCCTAGTAGAGCACAGATCCTGGAATAGCAGGAAGGTACCATTCACAGTTCCCAACGATGGAGAAAAATCTGAAAGATGGTGCTCCACTTAATCCCAATTATGAGAGTCTTGATCAGGTCTAAGCTCTTCAGTGATTCCTGATCCTAAAAACATCCAATAACATAAACCAAAATTTTGCAGTCACTTCTGATACTAAGAGGTAAAGAGAAACCAGTCCTCTTTCCTTTCTCCTCTTTCATTGCCTTCCCACCAGGGAAGTCTCCAGCCCTGAACAAAATCCTTTGAAAGCTCTGAAGGATCTAGTGCACACAGAGAGATTACCAGAGAGCACAGCTTTGAAGAATGAAACACAGGCTGTGTCTCCACACTGGAGGTAAAGGAAAAAAACCCCACACACTCTAGGTGTGAGCTTAAGAGCAAAGCCATATGTCAAAGGGGATGTACTCTCCCATGCATTTCAACTCCTTTGTTCTCCACTATGAGAACTAAAATCCACTCAGCCCCTTTTTAAGGCCTTTAGAAGGTAGGTTTTTACTGGCATTCCTAGTTAGTGCCCCTGCTAAGGACAACTCCTCCTCACACCCAGCTGGCTCTGCCAAAGGCTCTTCTGCACAGAAATCAGCTGCTGAATGTGCACAAGGTGTCACAGCCAGGCTGCCTGCAGCTCTCAGGGAAGGTTTGCCCTCTAAGGAACAAAGTGGAGAACAGCAGCCAGGGAGTTTCTCTGCCGTCCTTCTCAAACAACAGGTCCCAGAGAAGGAGAAGTTGACCCAAACGCCCACCCCTGCTACTTCGGCACAGAGCCTTTTGTGGAGACAAAACCAGCTTCTCTGGATGGAAGCTGCTTCTGCAGCCACTGTTTCCTGAAGGGGAATAGCCAGTTTTCTCCCCCATCTTCCCAAGGGCTCAGAGAAGTGTCTTAACCTTTAATAAGCTCTTGCCACTCCACTAACCAAAATGTGCTCTTGTATATTCCAGGATCTGCAGGGGCTACAAGAGAGCTGGGGAAGGGCTTGTTATGATGTCAGGTAGTGATAGGACTAGGGGGAATGGATACAAGCTTGAGGAGGGGAGATTTAGGTTGGATGTTAGGAAGAAGTTGTTCCCTATGAGGGTGCTGAGCCACTGGCCCAGGTCGCCCAGAGAGGTGGTGGCAGCTCCAGCCCTAGCAGTGTTGCAGGCCAGGCTGGCTGGGGCTGGGAGCAAGCTGCTCTAGTGGGAGGTGTCCCTGCCCATAGCAGGGGAGTTGGGGCTAGAGGAGCTTTAAGGTCCCTCCCAACCCTGACAATTCTGTGATTCTATATAGGCTCTTGTTCAACCTCCTCTTTTCTACATCTCCCAAAGAGATTAACCTTTCCTCCTCCCTCCCTCAACACAAAGAAGGGGTATGACATCAGAAGCAGCCCTGATGCTGAGCCTCCAGCCAGCAGTTTACACAGGTGGCAGGCTGTTTGAAGGCAGCCATCTCCCAGGCAGGTATCTACCACAGCTTTACTGTGCTCAGCTTCCTTCCTCAACAACTTTAGTTAGCACCTGTAAATGCAAAGCCAGCACTTTTGCACAGTGAGCTTCCTAGTGATTAACAAGTTACACAGTGGCATTACATGCTCTCCCCCAGGAGGGACTGTCTCTGCAAGACACCACATGCTGTGTGGTGCTCTGCATTTGTTTATGATCTTAGTACTCATACATGCTTGTAAATATACTGGGCCTGTAACTCTAAAAATGGATTTTCTCTCATATTCTCTCTGCAGACCAGAATACAAATCAATAGTTAATTTAGGGAGGCAAGATGTAGCACCCATCAATAGCACAGCCACTCTTACAGCAATCATTCATGAATTGACAGTTTCAGGTAGGGTCCAGAATGGCACCTGCATGCTATCTGACTGACCTGCGTTATGTGAAGGGAGACAAGCAGCAAAGGGTAGGGCTGAGGTGCAGCTCCTCCTCCTTTGCTGCATGAAGGACTTCCTCCTTGCCAAGCAAAATAGGGACTGCTCTCAACATCTGTATTCTGCTGTAAATAGAAGCCTGGACAGTGGAGAAAACGGAGCAAAAAATGTCATTCATCTCTGTGCACATCACACTGCATTCTGCATGAGATTCTGCCATCACCATATCTTCCTTTGCTCCTAGTGCTGACATGCTTTGTTTTTCCTGATGATCCCTCTCTCCCCAATAGCAACAAGAATGCCCTTAGGACCATATTATATTGAGAAAGCTGGAAGAACCTGGAGGGCACAGGGAACATTTCTCAAGTGCTCTGCTCCTGGCAGCTACCCTGAACTCTGCAACATAATAATTTCCTCTATATCAGCCAAGGCCACTCTGCTACTGAGCTGGGCTAAGGGCACGTACTGAAGAGTGGGTTCAGGTCCACAGAACTCATGTTTCTAGTTGCATCAGCAGGATCACGTGTTCCCACGGAGCTGAGTAAGGATAAGGTGTTCATACTTGTTGCAGGAGGAACTGATGGGTAGCCAGGTTTCATGCCTACAACCAAGATATTTGATCTACCTCTCACAGCAAAAAGTAGGAATTTAATACACCTTCTGGAGACTTGAGGATATTTAATCTGTGGCACCAGCAGAAAGGTGAAGGACAGCAATGTGAGATGGGTTCTAGTAAAAGGAAGGACTCTCTTCTCATGAGACTAGTATCTCAGCATAAGCAAATCGGTATTCCATCTGCTAACGGACTTCAGCAGCAGCTGCTGCTTACTTAAAGCAGCAGCCCACATTTTTGCACATAGGAAATCATTAAAGGTTTTACATTGGCATCCTTTGGGCAGGAGGACTCTTGGAGGGGAGCTTCTCCAAAGCAGTTTCCCAGCTGGAATGGGTGAACTGCAAGAGCGATGAGGACAGGCTCCAGAGCCTTGTATGTTTTGTTCAGAATGGCTAGAAATGGGAGAAGAAGTTGCACATTTCACATGCAGGAGTTTAACATAGTGGAAATAAGGAGCACATTCAAGGTAAAGTGGAATTTCACATTCTCAGCAGGATAGGACACTTCACGGGACAGTCAAGAAAAGTCACAGAAAAGCCCAGACTTGCCCGTTTTAATTGCATTATCTCAGTGCCACTCTAACTGGCATTTGTGCAATGCTCCTGCTCTACCTCCCTTTACTTCCCTCTGCTTCACTTAGCACACCCTCCAGCTGTCTCCTCTTCCCCTCAACCCTGCTTTCTCCTGCCCATCCCTCTCCCATTCAGATTCCTCTCTCTCCCCTTCCCAAAACCATAACAACAAACATGACACTGAGATGACTTTGCTCACTAGGTCTACATTCCATCCCAACCCTCTTCTCACCTGCCTCTGCCTTGCCTGTTCACATCTGGACAGCTGGGCCCCAGAACTGTCATGAGGACTGGTGACTGCTGGGAACAGACAGGACATGGGTGTGGGAATTTACCGATCCACCTCCTCTGGCGACGCTGTTGGTGCTGTCCAGAAGCATCAGGCACTCACTGTTTTGGGCTCTGTATGAACATGCAGGAAAACAACTCTAGGCATGAAAAACTTGGAGCTTAAGCAAGGACAAGGCAGAACATGCAGGGGACTTGAGCAGAACAAAGTGCAGGGCCAGGGTGGAGGCACATAGGAACAACTAAAATTTTGCCCTGTGTATTCTGCAGGCTTCAAAGCTATGGACAAAAATAATGGTGTGAAATGAAAATAAGACGACTTCTTGCAAAACATTCCCTTGAGTATAGATTTTACACTTGGTTGAGTTCAGCATGAGAGGTTTCCCCCTCATTATACACAATACTTCATATGAGGAATAAACATAAATTGCTTAGAATCCAGCATTTAATGTGAACCTGTAAATAAATATTCCTCTGCATGCCCACGGCTCAAACACCTATCAACTGGGAATTGACTGAACAAGAAAACTGGGCTGATCACACTCACTGGTCTGGCATGTGAGGAACAAACACATTAATTAAATCAAGGTAACACTCTTTACCGCTGAAGATGTTAGTATTACCCAAAAAACTCCATGCTTAACAGAAGCAAAGAGCAATTCTCTGTGTCTCCACAGCTTGTCGCTCTCCCACTCCACACCACCACATCATTCCAGAGGTCACTGGCACATGGGCAGGCAGAGCTCTGGGACACAGACCAGGGGCTACTCCAGCAAACCACCCAGCCACAGAAACACAAGGAAGGGATTCATTCTGCTGCTCTGTTTCGTTACACACCCTCTGGTTTACCCAGGTAGCTCCAGGTGCCAAACAGGAGCTACTCTGTCCCAAACATTAAGTGACACTGAGTTTTTTAATTCCACCTCTTAAAGTTACGCAAAAGACAACCTGAGAGCAGAAATTTAAATCAGCACAGGTTTACTGACTCCAAACTCTTTAAAGTTAAAGTTTATTTGTATTCTTTGTAGGAATATCAATAAAAGACCTCAAATGTATCTATATCTGTACATATTACAAGAACCTTCAAAAATTATTCACAGAACAAAAATAAATCTTCTTTAGAACAAACCCAGGCAATGAAATGCAGAAATGGATCTCAGAGACCAAACAGTCCAGTGCTACTAGCATAAAAATACGGCTTGAAAAACAAGTTTGTTACTTTTTAAGGTGTACTTTGTTGAAATAAAAAATAAATTATTTAGAGCTATCATTGTAAAACAGTTCTGTGTAATAACACTCTTATTAAGGCCCTTGAGACAGAAAATCTATTTTTACAGGTAGGATTCCTGGCAGGCATGACCTGTATTGACATGCTTGCTCTCATGGGAGTTAACTTATTGTGGAGAAGGAAATACCTAAAAGCATCGGCCTAAATTTAACCCTTTTTGCTCTGTCACACTCAGCTGGATACCTGTGGCTGACCATGCTAATCACTGACAGAAATACACTTAATGGTTCAATCCAGACAGGAATTATTCTCCAGGAATGACACAGACCTTTTTGCAGAACACACACAGAATTCATACAGACAAGGTGACCACTGCACATAAGTATTGCTGACACATTCCACAGGCAATGCTGTAAAACTGATGGACTTCAATCACCAAGTTTTCAGGTGAAGTTAAAAGCTAGGGGGTTTAAGCAAGCATTAAAACATGAAATTAATACATCACGTAAAAGAAGAGAAAACAGCTTAAGCCAACCCATGGCAATTGTAAGAACATAAAATAAACCCCATTTCTTGGATGACAGGCAAGATAGATACAGAATTTATTACTGAATATACCTCATATTCTCTAACTAGAAAATGTCCACATCCCTTTCTATGCTCCTCTGGATCCCTTGCCTGAGCTCTGCCACTGGAGAGGAGCATTGCAAAAAAACGTAGCTGCATGGATCTGTGCTTTTATCCATAGCTGCCCATTTCTAGGATGTTAAGGAAATAAGAGTCAGTTAATTCCTGGAGGTGAAATCTCTCTATTTCCCTTAAAAAAAAAAAAAAGGTCTGAATTCTTGGGATTTACAAAGAATGGGCATTTACAGGATGCTACCCCCAGGCTGTGCTCCCTCTCTTCTCCATCAGTGCCTATCCCTGTGCCATTCAGGTCACCTCTTTTTCCACATGCTTTGCAGACATCTCACACCAGGCAGCAAAAGGTCCCAGTGCTACAGAACGCTGCTCTGTGACCCTGCCTCGCCTCTGTGTCCCTGGCTGTGAGCTTTCCTTGACAACTTGGAAGCCAGGCTGGCTATATGGCTTGGGAAAAATCATCCTAGAAGAGCACTGAGTAATGTGGCCAGCAAGGACCGAGATGTCAGGATGGCGCAACTTTTCCATTTCAATCTTAGGAATACACAAGTATTACTCCAACAGGCTATTAAATTTTTCCTGCGCTACCTCAGCTGTTTCCAAATGAAAGCAGTAGTTCCTTGCAACAGCATTAGACACAGCCTGATGCTTTTGCTGAGAGTATGAACCAAAACCTAACATCTATAATGCTCATCATCAGACTTCACACTCTTTACTACTTCTCACGTTGTATAAACCCACTGGCTACTGGTCTTAAATGTGATCAGGCCCAGTTAGGGCTCTTGCTCCAAAACAGACAGACCTTTTGGCTGCCACGTGGTTTAGTGCCACTTGAATTTTATCAGACTGAACAAAATAGAACCTGGCATTTTCACATATTGTCAGCTTGAGGCAGCTTAAAATGTCTCTAGAAAGCTGGCCAGTAACAAACTAGGAGAGACAGCTGCCTGCAGAACTGGAGAGCGTAATGTTTTGTTCTTCTGCAGCTAATCAATTTTAGTCTAGCAGCACTGTGGTGTCTGCAACCTTCACCCCCTTTTGGGTCAGCAGGCAGCTTCTCCCCCATTGCAGGAGATAGAGGAGTACACTTTAGACTTCAGGGTAGAAACTGAAACAGAAAAGAAACAACTAGCCTAGTTGTGAGCTGTGATGGTGATACTGATGGGTCAGACTCTTCTACAATAGCAGCTTTTTCCTGCATCATTCAATGAGATTAAGAAGTACATAGGAGAAAGTACATTTTTAGAACAACACACTACTGAAGACCTCACCAGAACATATTTATCTTGGGGCAGATATTTCTCCTCTAAGAATCAGGAAACATTTCCCCTATTGTGTTTCTCTGCAGAAATCAGAGTGGACACCTCAGCATCTTCAGTATCAAACCATACAGCTCAGCCTGTGATCTGTGACAGATGACCAGAGAGCTCAGGAGCTCTGGTGAAAGGCATCTCCCAACTAATGCTACCAGAATTGAGATACCTGCTTTGGCCTTATACTAGTCAATGCACTCCTACATCTATGTGCTCTTTATGTCTGTCACAGAACACCCATGCTATTTGCACTGTGTACTGAGCAACATGTGTGCCCGTCTGAAAAGGGTACTTCAGGGAACAAACCTCCCACGATGAAGCTCTGTCATTACAGTACATAGCAAAGGGGAGATGCAGATCACACAAAAAATCCTCATCCAAAAGGGGTTTGCAAAGATTTCTTGTAAAAGAGAGCTACTCACAAGACACATTAATGCAAACTCGATAGAGTGCCTACGGCTGTGATGCATGAAGGAAGAAGGAAAGGAAGAGGAACTTAAAGGCACAGTTTGAGGAAGAAAATATCAGAGGTCAGCAATGACCTGGAGCTGGAAGACTGTTTGGAAAGTATGGAAAGGAAATCACTACTGAGCCAATGCAGAGCACAGTCCCAGGTGTGTCAGACAGTGCTGACCTTGCTATGGATACTCCATGAACAAGACAAGGATATGCCTTGGCCTATCGTTTGAGAAGCCAGGGAAGGTTTGATCTGAAAGTGCTAAGCACTAAATACAAATCCGGCTCACTGCAGACAAGTCTTCTCTAGATGTAAATTAACAGCCAAGGCCTTGCTAAGGGAAATTCATACACATTTTTCTTACACATCCTACAGTGCAGGAGACAAGGTCTCTAAATTTATGCATAGTTAGTAATGGAACATACTTGTGTGATGACATTTAACGGAAGTATCGTAGCACAGTAATCTAGCAGAAGAGTTAAGATACTGCACTCTGTCACCAGCTACCTTTGCCCACAGAGGTGAGATAAATTCATGTCTAAAGAACAAACCTGACAATGGACACTGAATTTGAATTTGGGGTCCTCAGTATTGCCAATCCTTCATGTTCAAGGCGACACAGGTCACTTTCAGGAGGTCAAGAAATCTGCTTCAAAACATCTGTATTTTTAATGTAGTACAATTTTAGAGATTCAGAAACTAAGGCCAGAAAGGATACTGAGATCATCAGCTCTGACCTTCTCTGTGTCACAGGTGATACACATGGTTTCAGCCAGGTACCCCCACAGCCACCTCATGAACTTGTCCCTAGTTGCAGCCTGGACTGTTTGCTAAACATCCCCCACTGAGGCACCCTCTTGAGGTTTTGTCTCATTCTGAAGTGTAACTTCTCCAATTTCTAATTTCCACAACATACTGAATGGTTAATCACACTCTCAATTATTATTAGTGTATTTCTGCAAATCAAAATTTCAATTACTGTTGCAATTATTTTATTTACTTTGAGAGTTTGGGGGCTAGAAATGTGTACTGAGAAGTGAAAGTGGAGATTCATACATGTTATTCACTTTGCTCCAGGATCTAAGGCTTTAAACCTCTCAGACTAAATAGTATGGTCAAATATTACTAAATATTCCATCTCATTGGTGAAATCATGAAAATTGACAATACTGTGTCATTTATTTTTAATCTTTTACAGTTTGTGAATGTCATTATCTTCCATGAGAAGGTCACTTTGTAGTTAGGGATGCATTCACATTACAGCCTGTAAGCATGCTTCTATGAAATGCAACTGAAAGTAATTGGAGATGAAAGCTTAGTCAAAACTCCTTAAGAAAAAAACTAATGTGTATAGAACTTCAAAAAAAACCTCTTTAAAGTAGCTACAGAAAGGAAAATTTCAGTGGAAATGGAAGATCTCTTAGCACAAACATGCAGAAAACATCTTTTGTTGGAACGAGACTGCCTAAGCTAGTGGCTGAAACAGTGAAACTGAACAGGAGTTAAAACTGTAGAAATTCTCTAGGAAAAAAGGATATGTTGCATATGGAAGTCTACTTCAGTAGGCATGGACACCCTTTGGTTGGCCCCTTCCTCAGAGCACTGACCTGACTGTTCCTGATGGAATGCAGAGAATGAATCCAGGGTGCCCCTGCAGGGTGCATAAAGTGAGGGTTAGATAGAAATTTTTAAAACAACTATTTACAGGTCTGAAAACTCTCACAACATATAAAACTGCATTAGAACTGGGGTAAAAAAGAAAGAATCCTACCTTAAAAAAACACAGATTCCCTCTGTCTGTCTGATGGTAAGCCTGATTGTGTGCAAATGCAAGGAAACAAGCTTTGCTGCTCCAAGTTTTTACCTTATTTAAAAACACTTAACAGTTTTTTTGCAAGAGTCCTACCACAAGTAGATAGAGGATCCAACAAGAGCAAATTTCCTTGCTAAAATGTTTGCTATCGAGTTTGCATTCAGCTAAAGAACAGCTAGAGAAGAGGGGAATAAAACCAGCAGATGAGTTTTCTTATTGAATTCATTTCACTACTATTTCACTCCACTCACGTTATCAGTCAGCCTGATATATACAGCTGCTGCCTAATGTAACCCACTGCTCAGCTCTCTCTCACCCACAACACACATGCACTCACACTCCCCTCTTCCTCCTCCAAGGGCTGCAGTGCTTTCAACAAGAGAAAATAATAATAATAATAATAAAAATAGCAATAATTAAAAAATCTACAGTATTCCCTTCCTTTTGGTATATTACAGCGGCGTTTTCTGTACATGACCCAAGAGCTCCCTCTATTTACACAGTGATATGGAAGGACTTGTTCTTGGGAGCCTGGCTCTCCTGGCCTCGGGTGGGGAATTCAAGTCCACCTTTCAGAGTTCTTTCTCTTCTCCATTTTCTTAGCAGCATTATGTAAACCTGGTAAGGGGATGGGGGGGCTATTGCCCAGTTAGAAGCTGCTGTTTTTGAATTCACCATTCTCCGTGATGGAAAGCTTGGTGGGGTTGGTGGGAGAGATGCCATTGCGGACTTGCATGCTGTAGCGCTCCTTCACTTGCGTCAGGGCACTCATCAGCCGCGTGTTGGCAGAGTCCAGGGACACGATCCGCTTCTCCTGCAACAGACATCCCACAAAGTCAGAGCTCCTTCCCAAGTGAAACACCTTTACCCCACAAGCCTGCTTTATGGGCATCTTCCAGGACCCGGGGCTGTGACAGTGCCTGTAGATGGTCTCTAGGCAGAGGCAGCTTGGCCAGCATTCTCTGGTGTGATGGGATGTCTGCCTCTTTCTGTTTTCTTGGGCTAGCACAGCCCCTGCATGCCATGGGCTTTCCACAGGTCGCTCTGGCCCTCCTTGCCTTTTTGTCTGATGGAAGGTGACAGTGAGTCAAAGTTATATTGGCAAACTGATCCAGTCATGGTAGCTTTGTCCAGACAGCCTCCAACTGAGGCAAATGGAAATGCAGTGTTTTGCCATGGGATGGGGACGGGGGGGAAGGACGTTGGTGTTAATAACAACGATAGCCAATTATTATTATCTTTTAAAATATGTTAGAAAAACAGAAACAGGCAGTAGAAAATAAAAGTGGTAGAGGCTTCATCCGGCAGAGAAAAGTGCAAGTGGTATATCTAACAGCCATCATCTCTGTATTTTGGATGGAGTGTGCTCAGAATAAACTCATGGTATGCTTGAAATAAAAAAAAAAAAGGCAAATAATGGCAGCCTGCAGTCATCAGCAGGAGTGAGGTGCAACAGCAACATAGAGAAGAAGCAGCCAAAAGCTAACACTAAGGGGTTATTTGAGGTGAAGGGGAAGAGGGCAGTGTGGGTGGAGGGGGAGATGCCATCGACAGAACACAAAGAACAAACACTGAACAAACACTGCTCCTAGACCCATTCCAGCTCAGAGGGACTCCCAGGCTCTGCCGAATCCAGGGTTCCCACACCCCAGTTTTGATTCTTCTGGCACACAAAAGTGCTGGCCTCCACTTTCTAGCAGAAAGCTGAAAGATGTGTACTGAATTGATGAAAAATAAAAATCCCGTTGACGAAACCCAACCTGCTAACAGCTTGATTGGCTGCAGCGGGACAAAGCACTGGAGGGGCAAGCTGAAGAGTTGGTGGCACAATTAGAAATGACTTTTCTCATCTTCTCTCTCTCTCAAGAAAAAAAAAAGCATCCACACAAAGCAGCAACAGAGACAGCACAAGATAAATATGCTCTCCATGCTACCAGCTGATTGTTTGGGTTTTTTTTCCTTTGAGAAGGAAAAAATGTCTCATTTACTTGAATGAAAAAAGCTGCATGCAGAAGGTCTTCCCAGTCCGGCCCACTGAGAAACAAAATGGAAGGCAAAATGATGCACAGAAGGCACAAACATTCAGGGATAGTTCAGACATACTGCTCAGGAGACCTATGTGCTACAGCAGCCCCTTGAGGTTCTGATCCCAGCACATCAGCTGTGTGGTACCTCAGTAACCAAGTAATGTCTGCTTTTCTCCACAGCTTTCCCCACAGGGATAAATGTTAGGGTGCAAAAACAAAGCAGAATGTAAGTACTGCTTGTATTTCAGCCCTGAAGAGACCAAGCTCTGTAGAGCAGAGCAAATGGAGGAGGAGGGACAAGAAATGAAGCAGCAGCAATAGCAGTTGCCCTCATCTAGTCAATATAAGTAAGGAAAATGGACAACAGAGGAGTTAGAAGCCTTCACCTTCCCTCCCATGCTGGCACAAAGCCATCAAAACACAACTGCCTGAGCAGAAATATGTTCTTCAGTAAGTCAAAGCTCCTCCTCCTTAGATTAAATTTCACCTGGAACAGGTAATTTAAAAATGAAAAACTTTTTTCCAAAGAGTTAAAAATGAAAGGCTGGTTATTTTCTGGCACTGAGGAGCACTCAACTCTGCCAGTTTGCAAAACAGCTGGAGATCTACACTTGAAAAATCAATCTTAAAAGCATGAGCTTGAGAGTAGAGGCATCTTCTCACTCAAAGGAAAATACAATCCAACCAACATGTTTCTGACACACATGAATTGGGCACAGGGAGTGGGAGCAGCTGGAATGGGTAGGAGGTCAGTGCACTGGGCCAGGACTGGGTACTGCTCAGCTAGAGAACTGATCGGGTTTACTTGCCTGTTTGAATTATCTCATCCCCATTTATGACCTGTAATTTAACACAGCGGAGATGTCACTTGCAATAGCAACTGGGCTTGTACTCTTTGCAGCTCCGCTGCTCCAAAGAGAGAGTTTAGCCAGCCCTGGCCCCTGCTCAGTCAGGGAGGCCCAGGACACCTCTGGAACCACAGCGCACATGAGGTGCTGCCCAGAGCCACTGTGAACAGCAGGGACTCTGAGAACAAGGCTGTCCTTGGGCATCAATGCAGTGTTTGGTGCCGTACCTGGCTACATGGCAAAAGAGCAAATCTGGACCAATCATCTCCTGCCAATGTAACTATACACAAGAAGCCCAAGTTACTGCTGCTTCCTAGCAGCCATTTAATTCTTCAAACAGCTGTGATAAGCCAGGTTCCAACTCCACTCCATACATCTCACATTAAAAAGACCTTTTCTTCTCCAGTCACTTTGCCAAACGAATCAAAGTAAAAAAAATCTTCTAAGCGCAACTCAGAGGGATTGCTACAGAACCTACCAAAAACTTGGGCTCTGGTGTGTCTGTCCCAAACCTTTAATCAGTATCCTCTCCTGTTCAGCTACCCAGGAAAAGGCAATGACAAGTGGTAAACTGGTTGATATTGAAGTAGTTAAGGTTTGTGGATGACCTTGCTTGCCCCAGTAGCCAACAGCACTTCAGAAGAAGGAAAGTGTCAGATTAAAAGAGGAATCATTAAGGCTACTCTGTTTTGCTACTGCTTTTTTCAACAGTTTCCACTGCAGGTGATAAATAATGCCTCATTTGGTCAAGTGTGATCAGGGACCACACCTTTCCAGCCCTGAGGGTTTGAAGCTTTCACAAGTTGGCAGCAGTGCTCTCTGCCAGCTGGTTCCATGGAGCTGGTTCACCCTCTGCCTTGCTAGTCTGTAAGCCCACACTAATGCTGAGAGCCAACTGGCACAGACAAGGACACAAAGGGAAGGGCAAGTTCTGTATCCAGTCATAACCTCCCAAATCCTCCTCTCCAAAAATTTTTCTGTATGAGTTTGCTCAGTACCCCTTTCACTTTCTTGAGGCAGATGAAAAAGTCATCTCTTCCTTCAAAAACCAGGCTGCTGACTGGATGAGCTGCCATTCCACCAGTGTGTAACAGCAAGATGTCCTGACTGTGTCTATCTCCAAAAAAGGGCCCAGTACATTCAACTTCTACTCCAGCTTCCACTTGCCATACTCTTTGATCTGACTGGAAGCTGCAGTACTGTTCCCCAACCCATCCAGAAAATAAAACACATTGACTGACTACATTCCTGATCATTCCCAAGTACTGCACTCTGCCACTTTGCATTTTGAGTGCAAGTCCTCACAGAAAGTACTCAATCTTGAGCTCCATCTAGAAAGGGAGACTACATTGGTGTCTCCATGTACAGCACCTTGCACAATAACTAGGAACTATATATGGTGTAATTCCAGTAGGATTCTCTTTCTGCTCTGCAAGGCTAGGTAACAGAAGTGCCACATTATCATACACAAGTGATTTATTCAGATTAGATGGCACAGACCCAAAAATCCAGCTTTCATGAACAGTTTTTCTGAAGAACTGCAGGAAAATGGGTAGAGGCAGCAGAAAAAACAACTTTTCAAATCATCAAAAAGAACTCTGCTATAAATATGCTGCTAGTGTTACCAGGCTTTTAGAAACACAGCTTTTTCCTTCTTTGTATTTTCCCTAGAGTCCCATTTCTATTATTGCTGGCCATTCAAGAGGGAAAAAATGGGCAGGGTATGGTCTTCTGTGCTCCCTTATACCTACACTCTAATACACCAGCACCATCTTTAACACTGACCAACTAAGGCTCCCTCCTGCCCCTTGCTGTGCACAGAAACAACTTGGGTTTCTCCTGAAACAGGTCATCTTCTTAAGCTCACCTAATCAGGAAAGTTTATAGTTGGAACTACTGAAAAGCCCAGAAGCAGGAAAGATGTCCTCCAAATGCAAGTATCACAAACATAACATGGCAGGCAGGTATTGAACCAGTCTTGGGTTCTGTGGTACAAGCTTTGCTCTCTGGGATCAGCACAGACACAGAAGAAAAGCTGAAATGATCCCACACCACACCCCCACATGCATTGCCCGCTGGGTCTCACGTTCCACAACTAACTTGTGTTGACTGAGGCAAGCACTGCAGGTTTGTGGCAAAGTGGGCATTTCTCCAGGGCTGACGTGGACAGTCAGATGGGGTGAAATGCCACATGTGACATTATACAGGGCAATGCTCCATTGCAAGCATTCTCTTTTCTTCACTTGAACGTTCAAAGCCATGCTTTTAGCTTGCATAGCCGAGATGCATGCACATGGCAATTAAACTATGCTGGTATGAGGCACAGCTCTTCCAGAGTTCCCAAGCCCACGCTGGGAACAATGTCTACACAATGCACTACTGTTCCTTTACCCCCTTGGGATCTTACAAAGCAGAAAACATTCTGGGTAAGCAATCAATCCTGTGATTTGCTGTCAGGCTGTCTCAAAGCCTAGTTGCCAGACAGTACAGTCTTTATTCATTAAAAACTCCAATTATTTCCTAGAAGGCAGTAAGTCACATGTGGGACACCATGGGCCAATACTGACTTGGGAGCTAAGTAACAATGCTGGGGCAGGAGGATAGGGGAAAATAATGGGTTCTACACACAGAACACTTGGTTCTTGGAGATCCTGAGCTCCTTACCTGTGCATCAATAATTTTCTGCTTTGCATCGATGACAGCTTGCATCTCTGCATGATCCTTCTTCAGCTCCTCTTCAACTGCCATAAGTCTGGGGAGCAGAGAGAGATACAGAGCAGGACAGGTTAATACTCTTTCAGAGTGTTTCAAGAACTCTGGCCTGTTGGTTTTCCCTTCTCTGGTTGTCCTGACTCTCCAAGAGAAGAATTCTACTACACTCAGAAAAGCTTATCTACCCATCTAACACTCCCAATTGCCTAACCTTGTTATTCTCCGAATGGACATTGCCAAAACCACAAAAAAACTTCTGCCTTGAGTACAGATTCCAAACAAAGCAAGAGGACTTGTCCTAAGTACAATAGACCAAGAGTTAAAAATTCCTCTATCTTTTCCTTTGCCCTCTTGGTAATCTGAGGCAAGTTTCCACACCTGCATCCCCATTTCTTCATCTCTAAGGCAGGATAGTAGCAGTTCAGAGACGTCAAGAAGCCCATGCAACTCTACTTTCTTTAGTGACCCAGGGAACATATGACAAAGGGGAGCTGCTTGTCCTACACAACCCCAAACTTTCCAAAGTCTCACCTGCTGATGATACTTTTCATCTGGCTGTCCTTCTCCTCCTGCTGCCTGCGCAGTCTCTCCTCACTGTCCTCCAGCCTAGACTTGTACTCCATCAGCAGCTTCTGCATTTGTTGCTCTTGCACCAGGAGCCGCCGCTCATACTCTTCCAGCCGTCGACTTGACACCTTCAGGCGCTCCTTCAGCTTTGCTATCTCCTGTTCATACTGCAAGTGGAAGGAAAGAAGAATCAGATGCAATGGGAAGAGATCAGATCATTATAATGTGCTGCTGGTCAAAGAAGGGCTTTTTTTTTTAGTTGAAAAATAAATTGATAGAGGTAATGGAAATGATAAACAACTGCGGTCAACCACAGACAAAGAGCATGTAGGCTGCCCCTGAGCATTAAACTATTCCCATGCTGTAGAATGTCATTCTGTAGCACAATTTAAGCAGTCAGAGGGCTCTGACATGGCTCCTTAGCCCTGACTGGTAACATCCCCAGTTACTCCAGACGCAAGCAGTTCCCAGACAGAAGCTGCTAGGAGTGCTCAACTGTAAAAACGTCCTGGGGTGACCCAACTTACAAAACAGACTAGTATGGGACCCAAACAAAGCATGCTCCAGGACCTAACCAAGGCCTGAAACCACGTGTGAAGACAGAGCAAACTGTTCACGACAGAACAGAGCCTGGAAGTTCACAGGCTGAGGTTTTGTTCTTCTACTTACTGTTTCTGTGGACAATCACTTCTGCAATAGTATTATGACTCTCAACATAGTACACTTTGTTTTGGGTTCATTCACTTTTCCTGATAATCTTATGTTCCCTTTTCTTGTCCAGTGAATATTTTCCTCCTCACTCCCTGCCTTCTCAGAACACCAAACCTCTTACTAAACTTGAGCACATAGCAGCACAGAGATGCAACTGTATTTGGAAAAAACAGTATCTGCTCCAGAAAATAAATACACTTTCAAAAAAAAAGATCATGGGTGTTTTTGTTTATCCCAGAACACTGTATCACCTAGGTGAGAGGCATCTGCCTCAGGGGAAGCCCAAACCAAAATCTGAATGCAACTACTGATGAACTGCATTTACAGAGCCTTGTACAATTCACTTAGCATATGCCAAGCTATACTCAGCCAGGTTAACAAACGTGGGGTTTTTTTTAAATGGAGTTTAATGATCTCTAAAATGTTTTGCAAGCATAGAAAAATGGCAGTATGCTACAGCTATAGTGTTGTCATAAAAAATAATGGCTTGAGCATGATCTAATACACTTAGGCAGTGTGAGTCATGGTTCACATAAGTGCCAAACACCAGCCTGTAATATACAGGCTCTCTGCTCTGTCAGTTTGCACCTCTTTGACATGCTACAGCCTGTACGTGGGCTAATCTGTTCTATGGGACACTCCACGCTACAGATGTGTGCCAGCATGGACAGCAGGAAGCTGTGCCAGTCCAGCTGTGTTTGAAAGCATGACTCTGCCAGAGCAGCGCCTGAATGCCATTCTGAACTTGGCTGGAGGGTGGACAGAACTCACTGGCAGCCCTCAAGCTGGCTGCACATGGAATAAAATCTACCTTCTCAGCATGCTTGACTTCATCTGGATTCTGCTCTGCGTCCTCCTCTACTTCTTCATACTGTCCGTTATTGAGAACCCACGCAGCTGTCCTTTCCACTGGTGACATGGTGGCAGAGTCCACAGGTGACTGAACCTGAAGCAGAGATACCTGTAAGCATTCTTCAGACAAACTACATACAAATCAGCTCTAAAATACATCTGTTTGGAGGAGAAAAAAAGACCATAAATTTGTGAGTCTCAAAGCATCCCCAAAACCTCTCTTGCAGAGATATTTCATCCTCCCTTGGCTTTGGACCCACAGCACTTACATCAATGTACTTAAGAAATTTTTCTTCCTTTCTAGGAGATCTTTCTGTAAAAGTTCTTGTTTCCAAATCCTATTCACATCCACCTTTCCTCTTCACCAGATTTTCAGTAAGGTTTTCTAAGCCTGTGATTTCTCTCACAAAGAGAAGAGAGTGACCAAGCTTTGCTTGTAGTCTGTTCAGGTTAAGGCAGATTGGTTTCCTTGGAGGAGCTTATCTTGGGAGCAGCTTTTTCAGCCAGGCTGCAGAAGACTTTACAAGGGAGGATGGGGCTGTGTGGCTTGGATATGGGACAGCACAGCAGTACTTAAAAGTGGTAAAAAAGTGTAACGTTATCCCTGTCAGATTTAGATGGGTCTGTTGTAGCATACACACCCAGACACAGCTGTGAAAGGAAGTCAGGGCCAGAGCAACTGGAAGAGAAATATAAGACATCAGAGTCCATCCTCTTTAAGGGAGTCTGAAAAGGAAGCCAATCAACTCTCTGCCTGGCTGGGGAAATCATGGCTTGCTTCAAATTCCAAACAATCTTCATGGACAAAGAGAAGTTTATAAGCACAGGAATTAGCATAATTACCCCTGAAAGAGCAACACTGTCTTCAATTTCTGAGAAATGTGAAAGATCTACTTTTCCCCTCTCCTCCAACATTAGCTTCTCTTTGTGGTACAATAGTGAAACGAGGCAGTGAGCTGAAGATCTCCTTTGAGCACAGAAAAATATGCTCCCTGGCAGTGGGATTTTGAAGGCTGTGTCTCAGTGAGGAGCTCTTTCTGGGGGAGTAACAGCTTCTTTATGAGAGTCAGGTGAGGGATCACATCAACCTCCATTTCCATTTCTCTTCCTCACGAGGACAGGGCTGGCTAGTGCTGCCTATGTCCTACATCAGCTCTGGCCAGAGGATCTGCCTGCAACAGCTCAGCTGCTCTGAGCACCAATGAAGACTCCAGCACTAGAAGAAGCCTCAGCAAAGATGAGTATAAAGGCAAAGGAAAGGCTTAGGAATTAGGCAGAAATCCCTGGATTTCGGCAGAGGTTTGTTCACTAGAAGGAAGTCTTCAGAGCAGAAAGGCTAACAGCCCCTTCTGAGTGCAATGTGACAGCCTGGCAAAGCTCCTTAGTGAGGTTTTTTTTCATACTATTTGCTAGTCAGGGAGACTGTGAACTGTGCGTGGCTCTGCCACCAGCAGGCTCTTCTCAGAGGTAAATACTTCGGCTGTAGGAATTGCTGGAGGAATTGGGAACAGCTAGGGATGAAGAGTGTCACCATTGATTGGAGTTATGGAGGACTAGGACAGCAGAGGGTGACTACTAACTACACCACCAGCCTTGTATCAGACTGCTGATCAGCAGCAAACCTTGCCAAACAACCCTGCAAGCTGTAGGACAGAATATTTTCAGCAGCCAAACTCAAAAAGCCTACAAAGACCAAACACTTCAGATGCTAATGGGTAATGAGTTATACTCTAATAAAGGGAAAAAAAGCAAAAGCCTGCTAGGAACATGCATTAATTCCTCTCTTTATATCTCTTCCAGAGAAAAACACTGACATTTCTGTTCCCACCTACCTACTAAATGGAAATGGAAGGCAAAAAGTGACCTCTCCCAGCAAACAAAGGGCCTAGCTCTATATTCAGAAACAAATGGGACTTGTAGAGAACAGAGTCTAATAATTATATCGCCCACAGAGCAGGCCCAGAAAGGACATGCCCAACTTCTCTTTTCTCTTTTTTAAGTAAGAACAGAATTCCACAACAGGATTTGCAAGTAAAAGGATGCAATGGAATTTGCCTCCAAAAAAAAATGTTGGCCACTCAATTTGGCACACTTCAAGACATTTCTCAAGGGTGCGGGGAAGGAATGAACAAATTGATTTCTCTGAATAAAGTAGGAGCAAGTACTCTAATGAATTCACTGGGAACAATCAGTATGGAAAGTAGAGTGGAAAAAGAAGTAGAAGTACATCCCTAGCAAGAGGGAGGAAGGAAACTACCCGAAAGCCAGTCATAGTCACACTGAACAGAGAAAGTGTCTGGAGAAGAAGGAAGCCTGAGACAGTCACTTTGACACTGAACAAGCAAAGGTAGCTGATTTACTTTGGGGCAGTTGTGCAATGAGCAGTTTAAGATGAGAAGAGCCAGAGGTCTGCACACAGCTAACTGAATGCCCGTGTAAATACACAGAGAGCAGAAGTCACTTGTGTAAGATCTACACACAAAGACTGGAGACACACCACCTTTACTTTCTCCTCCTCATCCTAGTATCTTCAAAGTGAAGCCTTCTTTGCCTATTTGTGTATGCACTTCCAGTAACAAGCCCCGAGGAAAAGCACCAGCTCTGTGGGGATTTTGGCTAGGACACTGCACAGAACCATACAACAAACCTCAGCAGATCAGACAACATAGGTTCACACTTGGGCACCTGAGAAGCACAAAGGGAGTTTATCCTTCAAATTTATATTTGTTACTGGCCTAAAAATTTCCCAACACATCCACACTAGGCTTAGTTGTATTCAATACACTTTAACTATCAACCCCTCTATGACCAAACATAAAAGACAGGCTCCAAAGGAGGACACAAAAACATATGCACTTCAAATAACACGCAATTACGTTTTTTGGTATTACTAACTTGGCATATTAAGCTTTGCTTTGTGATTCAGTGTTTCTGATCTCCTTGTACTTTAATGAATTTGAGGTATCAAAGTAATTTTGAAGCCCTGATTGCTCCTGGGTTCCCAGGCATCACCCAGATTTTCCTCCTTTTAACTGTAACGTTCAGGAGTTTGCCAAGAAAGTTACATTAAGAGGGATACCAGCAAAACCTTCGGCATCTAAGTTCTTCTGCCAGCTTAACCTTACAAGCCAAAAGCCTTCCTCCTGCATAACCTTCACCAGTGCTTTTGCCAACAGGGCTGTATCAGTAAGGAGGATCACAACCCCCTGCTCCTTGTCAAGGTAGCTCCACAGCAGTATGGAGCAGTGTCAACCTCAGGGGCTGCAACTTTCTAGAGTGAAGGTCCACACTTGTGCCTGTGTGAGGAGAAGTAGCCTTCCTCAGAGGCCTTGTGGAAAGCAGGAGTTTAAAATATTTCCTTCTGTACTAGGTATGGTAAATCAAAACCAACCATGTTTACCCTCACAGTGATCACAGAAGAAGGCACTTAACCCCAAGGAGCAGCATAGGTGTTGCCTTCAAGAGCCCCACACTGCCCAGCCTCTGTGCACCACTACAACATATCTACAAAGTGCCTTCCTTCTGACCTGCACCTTGATTTTCCACCTTCACTGGAGTGCCAAGCATTGAAATGCTCTTCAATATTGAACTAATTTAGGAAAAGATTTTCATAGACAGCACATCACAACAGGATTTTATTTTCTTTTTAAGGTAAAAGAATGTTGGCTTTTTGACAGGAAACTCTTGATTTACAGTGGCCTATGAACAACTGATAAAGTGCATTAGGAGCTGGTACACATAAGCTCTCCTTTCCAGAAAGTGTTTGCATTATTCATCATTTGGGATGATAAATGAAAAAGCAGTATTTATTTGGGGACCAGCAATAGATTGTTACCTTATGGTGATATATGGATTTCTCCGTGCTTAAGACAGTACTTATTTACTATTTTGGCAGCAGTTCATTCTATGATATTTTATCTTTGTTTATTCCTCTTGTTTTTAGGTAGCTATGCTTTTAAATTAGCACCACAGGGCAAATGCAGTCTCATGTGGCAATCTCAACTACAATTTGGAACAAAGCTGCTTCTATTTTTTTTCATCCAGGGAAATTTTCCAGTTTTGTTTGTTTCAGCAGGCTTGCTGCTACCTTAGGAAATGGAACACATTTGGTTTTTTTAATTTAGTACAGAAGCATCCATGTAGAATAGGGAAGCTAGGCTTGCCAAGCTTGTAAGGCTAACAAGCATGACTATTCCTTACACTTGCTACTAGCCACTTGCTGAAGTGCCAGTACTTTTGATCCAACTCAATGGTCAAAAAAGCTTCAAATTCATTCACAGAATCCCAGCATGGTGGGCACTGAAAAAACCTCTGGCTATCATCTAGTCCAACCCCCCTGCTAAAGCAGGGTCACCTAGAGCAGGCTGCCCAGGATCATGTCCAATTGGGTTCAGACTCTCTCCAGAGAAGGAGACTTCACAACCTCTCTGGACCAGAAAGAAGTTTTTCCTCATGTTTAGGTGGAAGCTCCTGGGTTCCCTTTTTTGCTCACTGCCCCATATCCAGTCATCACTGGGCACGACTGAAAAGAGTCTGGCCCCATTCTCTTGCCTCCCATGCTTTCATTACTGATAAGCACTGACCAGTGCAGCAATCAGCTAAACATCAAAGCCGAAAACACCTGGAAAAAAGCTTTCCTTACCTGCTGTGTCTGTTGCCTCTGGATTGCCCTCACTTTGGGAACAGGGCTCTCTCTAGAGGACGAGGATTGCTGCCGGGACCGGCTCCCATTCTGAACGGGCTCAGTCACCATGGCCCCTGACACTCCTGACATGCTGCCCGTGCTGCGCAGGGAAGCACTATGTGGCAAGGACTGGGGAGCTTTGGCCCTGGCGCCCAGCCCGGTTTGGTCCATTTTGCGGATCTGTGCCTGGCTGCTGCTGTTCTGGCGGGGCAGGGCGATGGGGACGTGCTTGTCGGGGACCGTGTGGCGCCGGGAGAAGTCCTCGCTTTGTGTGCTGCGCTTGGTGAAGTCCTCCATGCTGCTGTTGCTGGGGCCGCTCAGTTTGAAGTCTTCGCTGTTGCTTCGGCTCCGGGAGCTGGCAGTGCTCAGGTTCTCCAGGCTGGAGTCCACAGAGGCCTTCGGCATTGGTGGGGTTGGGTTGTTGAGGTGGTAAACTGGGTTCTGGAATGACAGAGGCTGGAGACTGCCCTGTTGGTTCAAAGCTGGGTGTAGAGGCCTTCTCACCTGGGGAGCACTCTGCGGTGTGTTCTGAGTTTCCCATAGCTGTTTGATGTTCGCTACCTGCGCGATAGAGAGCTGGCTGCCGGCCAAGCGCAAAGGCACGTCGTGCGTAATAGAAGTGTGGTCACTGTGAGCTGTGTGAGGATCTTGGAGGTCCATGAGAGAGATGCTACGTCCATTAGGCAAAATGCTTTCCCTTTCATCCTTATCTGAGTAAGTCATGCTCTGGGTGGATGCCTGCTGAACCAACAGTAAGGTCTTGCCCCTAAAATACCCATCTCCATTTTCCTGGGTTGGAGACTTCAGCTTATGAAAGTCACTGTGGAGTGGAAAGTAATTTGGTCAGTTTTCAAGCAGTCAAGACCATGAGAGATCTGTCCCAGAGAAGTCTTTCTACCTCATGTAACCTCGCCCCCCAAATTGAAAGCTTCAAGGAACCAGATTTCCTCTTATGAGCTCTTTGTGTTCAAGTCAGAACACACTCTTCCGTAATTACCACTTATCTTTGAGAATTATGTTTGATTCAAGAAGTGCTTCATCTTTATTTTTTCCACAGGTGAAATGCAAACCATTTTCACCAGATCCTCCCCCCTCAAACACTTCTGTCTCCAGCAAGACTTCAGAATAATTCAGATCCCATTTAACCCTTTGCCAGCATTGTGTATTGTCAGATCTCAGAATTCAACAGGAGTTCTGGGAAGGCTCCTGTAGATCACAGAATGGTTTGGTTTGGAAAGGACCTTTAAAGGTCATGTAGTCCAACCCCTCCCCCCGCAGTAAGCAGGGACATCTGCAACTACATCAGGTTGCTCATAGCCCTGTCCAACCTGACCTGGAGTATTTCCAGGAATGGGGCATCTACTATCTCTCTGGGCAACCTGGGCCAGTATTTCACCACTCTCAGCATAAAAAATGTCTTCCTTATCCCTAGTCTAAACCTCCGTCTTTTAGTTTAAAACCTTCACCCCTTATCCTGTCACAACAGGTCCTGCTAAAAAGGTCTTATAGGCCCCTTTAAGTACTGGCAGGCTGCAATAAGGTGTCCTCAGAACCTTCTCTTCTCCAGGCTGAACAACTCCAAGATCTNCAGCTATTACAGTGTGAGAAGTGCTGCACTGAACAGAGAAGGAATGATTTTTGCTGTTCCACTGATAACAAGTCCCACTGACAGCCCAGTTTTTCCGTTAGCAGTAAGTAAGTGGTCTGATGGTCAGAAGGAACCATTATGGCTGACTATACAGCCAGACACTCAGACTGGCAGTAAATTACAAAACTGGTTTTTAGTAGCTGACGTCATTGACTCAGAGACATGTTTGAGTCCTGAGTAAGTCACAAGTTTAAGGTCTCCAATGTCACCTTGTGCACCTCTTACTGGGACAGCGTGACCGTGTGATAGAGGCTCCCCACACCTAGAGCTGGCCTGAGCAGACAGTTGAGATGACAAAGCACTCAACTCTTAACAGGCTTAACAACCCCCTTAGCCCACATCTTCCCTTGAGCTCTGGCTGCTACATACCCATCAGTGGGGTCCTCAAATATCTTCTGAAGCCCTGAGGAGAGACTGCCACTGACGTTTGGACTAGAGCTGTGCTCAGTGAAACGCCTCAGCTGCTGCTGTATCGGCGTGGGGTTGGTCATTGATTTGGTGATATCGGCAAGAATACGAGGCAGAGGTCCCAGTTTTGCCACGGTCGCCTGTAGGAAGGAATTTTCACCCTAATTGGACAACAAGCATCGCGACATCCGCCAGTTTTGTTTTGATAACGATGCAGAGAGGCGGAGGGGTGGAGGTGGAAGGAAGGAGGGTGGGTGGTTGTGTGCGGGTGGGCCAGGACCGTAATGCAGTGTTACGGAGCAGTGTAACCACGGCGACGAGATGGATGGAGGAGACGAAACGGGGTGCAGCAGACATTGAGGAAAGAAAAGGAAATAGAAAAGAAATTAGGATTGAACCCCAAAAATAAAAATCATGCTCAATAACACAAAACTGGTTGCCATTCCAATGCACAACTATCATGCAAAGCAAACTAAGTCCAGGGTGGGTGAGGTCAAAGGGAAAAACTACAGTATCTACTCATTAAAGGGCATTCAAAGACTACAGATTCAGCTAGTGGGGGGAACACTTTCCAGGCAAAGGGTGTCATGTGGTAAAGGAAATGCATGCCAACAGACAAGGGGATGCGGCATTCAGGGGATCATGAGAGAATTGCAAGGGTTGAGGCAGATGGGGAAAGGGAAGGTTTTCATTTGGTAAACTTTTCGATTTTGGCATCCTACACTGATTCCATCTTCTGTAGCACCCTGTTATCAACAATTAAGGCATTCTTCCCTACCTAAAAGTGAGAAATAATTGTATGAAAATATCAGTGGTCCTCATTCCAACATCATCCCATCAGCCTGGCTTCTTAATGACATGTTAGCTCAAGTGTTGGCCAGGCCTAGCAAAAGAGCAGCTGACCTTCCAGCAAGGAAGNGTCCTGCTAAAAAGGTCTTATAGGCCCCTTTAAGTACTGGCAGGCTGCAATAAGGTGTCCTCAGAACCTTCTCTTCTCCAGGCTGAACAACTCCAAGATCTAGATGTTAAGCTCAGAAGGCAGATGTTCCATGTGACAAAACTAGCACAGACACTATTCTGAGACCATAGTATCCTAGCTCCTTGGTGGTTCTGCCATGTCACAGCTTTTTGGTTCAGATTAACAGCTATTACCAGGCACAGTCTGAAAATCACTTGGGGTCTTCTCTGGCCCCTGGTGCGATAACTGTGCCGACAGCAGAGGGAGCATTAAACTCATTGCCCACGGGAAAGTGTGGGGAGTGA